>OU744449.1:9253330-9419519 GCA_916610825.1 Haliclystus octoradiatus
TGGAGTTTTAAGCTATATAGTTTGACCGTTGAACTCAGAGCCATCTATTTACAAATGTATTTGTAAATAGATGGCTCTGGTTGAACTAGCACAGAACTGGCACAGGATCTATTTTGTCTTTAAAGCAACAATCAGTTATCAAATTAAATTATACGTTCCTTAGAAGATTACATATACTACTGTAACTCTACTGCATGCCTAGCCTCATTCCATCACGGCCCTCATTTCCGCGCGGCGCTCCAGTGAGGGCCTAATAAAATTTAAGGTTAAACAGTGTGCCAGAAACCAAAAATATGGTGTGCCCACTGCCCAATCACGGCGCACATTGGTGTCATGTGAGTTATAGCCAGGTGTTGGTTTGTCGGCCCATCGAAGAACAATACAACGAAGTATGAACAGAAATTGAAATTTGCTGAATTCAGCTATTTTGAATTTCAACATTTTGTAAACAAACTGTAGAAGAAAACTAAAAACGTCAAGTTTACGGTATTATTTTGGATCAAATTGGAGCAACAGAATTATAAACAATAGATTACATTATCTCGATGGACTGTATGAAACATTATGAAGGCCTTTTATGGGCGTAGAATACAAAATAAAAGGAGAAAACATCATTTGACGAAGCGATCGCCATCGTTGGAAAATTGTAAGCACTTCCGTCGTTTTGAATCATGATTTAAATAATCAAAATCAAAGAAATATTCAAAATTAAAGATCAATTCTCCAACATACAGCATTACTCTGATTCAAAATTCCATTTTTCCGTAAATATATAATTAGAAATTGACAGAATAAACGATCGAAATATAAACTTTGAAAATGATTCAAGCAAGTTTGTTTACATTTTTAGTGTTTTATTCACCAACCAGTGCTCGATAAAACTTAACGTGATACAAAGGTGCGCTGTGATTGGGCACACCATATTTTTGGTTTCTGGCACACTTTTTAACCTTAAATTTTATTACGCCCTCACTGGAGCGCCGCGCGGAAATGAGAGCCGTGATGGAGAGAGGCTACTGCATGCCTTTATAAGAAATTCTCTGAAGAGAAAAAAATTTTCATCAGAAAAATGTTGAAATGCCCAGTGGATAGATGCAGTTTAACAATTTAATTACTTTCTTTTCAGTTCTATAGATTTCTATAAGTTCTATAATTATGTTTTTTAGGTGGCGTCCTTCATTTCAGTATGAGGCTGTCAGCACTTCATCTAACTGAGGTTGGGTACAATTACACTGAAGCAATCAATGATCTCGTTTCCAACGGATCGATCGAAATTATTGCCAAAGATGAGGCTGAATATTATAATGGTAAAAGTATCATTTCAAAAGATGAAGATTATAGAAACTGCTGTTTATACACATGTCTTGTGACGAAATAAATAATTCCCAATGATTGTTAACAATTACATTGATAAGATACATGAAAAATTACTTGATCTTATAATAACGAAAGATTTGTGTAAGTCCGAGGACACGGAAATGTCTGCCATTTTATTTTGACCTTGCAAGAAGTACTACTCCGATATCGTAATGTTAAATACGTAAACTGCACAAATAAATTATACATTTCAGCTTTAATTACTTATAAGTTAATAACACTGCTTCTCTTTCGATTTTGAATAAATTTTCCCTTCTAGATTTTCCGAAAAGACGTTATTGCACTCGCCCAGCGAGTAAAAAAATCGCATTACTGTACTGCCAAATAGTCTTCACAATAATTGAGAAGCATTTTCAAAAGCATCTCGTACACTAAACTTATGTTGACATATATTATTTAAATTTCAACTCCGCGGTTTCTGATCTATCATTTGATAATGTGAAAATGGCTCATATGTTTGATCAACACAGAAAGAAACAATAAATAAAACCAACAAAAGTTCTCACAAATGTCTCTTTCGAGCATGCAGCAATGGTTTAACCACGGTCACACACACGGTCATTTAACCGTACGATTAATTTTGATAATTATTAATTATTATAATTTTAATAGCTTCTTCTTTCATATGAACTAATTTGCAATAGATTCTTCCTTAATTTTAGTAGTATCTAAAGGTGCATTTTGATTAATGCTATCATCTAATTTGTTATCTATTAAAGTGTTATTGTTTTCAGATCCTACAGTAGAAACATTATCTTGCGTAGATGTATTACATAAATCTATCTTACTATCATCTTTCATATTTTCATTTGAATCTATCTTCTTTTTATTATCAATATCAACAATTTCTGTTGCAGTCGTTGCAGAAACAGTTGTAACAGTCTCTGATTTAGTCGCTGAAGTCTCTGATTTAGTAATTGATGACGTAATAGTTTCTATGTTCTTACGATACAGTCTCAATTTATACTTGGGATGGTGAAAGTTTTTCAGCGTATGATGCGCTTTGTCACTAGATTTAAATGTGACTAATACGATTGGTAGGAAATTGTTAGTAGATGGTAAAACATCAGCATCAGAGATTGGAGATTCTTGTGTGGTGTGGTTGATCTTTGAGATTTGACCACCTAACTCTCCAAGGCTACTCGTAAGCTCATCGATTTCATCGATTGTGACATCTTGTGAAAAATCGTATGCTTCAAGAACATGACCTAGAATTGAAAGTATGAAATATAGACAATAAACACTTTGCAGTCTATAGCCACACAAGAACAACTACAGAACTAGATATATAGTGTGGTATCATTCGTGAAAACAATCTTAATCTAGATTTTATACATTTTATACATATCAATCAATAGCATCTCTTGAAATATAAACATTTTCAAAGGCAACAAAGTTATACGTATCAAATTAAAAATGTTGAAGAATAGATAAAGTTAATGACAGTTTAGTTGGATTGTTTACGTATTAAGATGAGAAGTAAGATAGTATTAGAACCTTTGTAAACTCTTCAAAACGCAAGTTTGAGTTGCACTATACGTTAGTTCTTGTTACCTTGAATTACTGTCAATAACTTTATCCTACCTATAAAATTTATAAGATCTTATAATCATGACCTATCATGTTATTGTTCTTCCATTTCGTTCTACTTTCACTCTAACGATATCTTTTACTCGAAATATATTCATATTACGAAAAGAGAGTCTAGCCTCACTTCTCATGGTCATGAAACATTTCTATGGTCATTTTGCTAAAGTTCTATTTGAGCAACTCCGTTGAAGCGCAGTGGAATGTACCCTCCGGATACTTAAGTCGATGAACTGCAATTCAGTTAATCAAATATTATGACTTGAGTTAAAGTTTTTTTTTACCCATATGATAACATTTGATTTGTTTCATTACATTTAAGCCAAGCAGTTTCAAATCAATTGTGTTAAGCTACATAGGAGTATGAGACATACCGTGATCTTTGTCTTTTCGTCCGTGACCATGTGTTGTATTATATCTTGGATTACCTTTCCGTGATTTTGATTTACGATGAGGAGGAAATACTGGAAATAAAGGATTAGCCAAAGGGAGACCAGCTGGGTGATAAGCAGCAACTACATGGCGATATCCTTGATACATCTGACTATTAAAAGGTCTGTTGAAATAAATGTCATCGGAAATACTATTTTATTAGCAGACAAAATAATTCAAATTTCAAAAATATTCTGAAATCAGGGAGATCCTTATCAATTGAAATTAGCTGAAAAGTTTGTATCACTGACATGCTGTTATGAATACGATGTTGTAATCGCCGTCCAAAGAAATATCAGTTAAGAGAGCTCCTGCGAAAAACAGTTCAGGAGTTCATGAACGTTAAATGCATACATACATAAATACATACATTCATACATACATACATGTCTACATACATTCATACATACATACATACATACATACATACATACATACATACATACATACATAAATACATACATACATACATACATACATACATACATACATACATACATACATACATACATACATACATACATACATACATACATACATACAGACATACATACATACATACATACAGACATACAGACATACATACATACATACATACATACATACATACATACATACATACATACATACATATACATACATACATACATACATACATACATACATACATACATACATACATACATACATACATAAATACATACATACATACATACATACATACATACATACATACATACATACATACATACATACATACATACATACATACATACATACATACATACATACATACATACATACATGCATACATACATACATACATACAATTTATGTCAATTATTGTTTTGTTATTGATTTGATATATTTTGAAAATTTAATAGACAATTTAGATTATTTAAGATATCAATAGTCAATTTTGTTCTGCGGCTTTTACAAATTGTATACATGATGATATTTGTTGGCAGTGTAAAATATGATATCGATCATTTGCTGAATCACCACACTCTTTACATAGGCAATTTTCGTCAGGATCATGAAAAATACTATTTGTACAGATAAGATGGTGAAAGCATACATACATACATACACCAAAACAAACAAAAAGGCATCATTAAAACCAATTCATGAACTGTCTCACCTTCTTCCGATTGGGTATGTTGGTCCAGGGTGTTGTACAGGCATAACTGCAATATAAGGACGTGGCTGTGTCCCAGTCATGTTGTATGGAAGGATTCCTGAGCCTTGCATACCACCATATCCAGGGTGCATTGCTTGCTGATAATGATGATAAGGTATTGCTTCACGTTGACGTAGGAATTGAAACATTTGAGCTTCTTGCGGTGATTTGGGTGGGATCTGACCTAAATGAGGACCAGTGCTAAATTGAAAATTGGATGAATTGACTGCTAAAGGAGATGTACCCCCACCAGGAGAAAGGTTCAAAGCACCAGGTGCGACTTGTTGCGTTTGTAGCATACGAGGAGGTGATGTAGCTTGTTGAGGTGGTGGTGTGTTTTGTATGGGTAGAGTAGGCCCAGGAGAAGGTGAAGAAGCACCATATGTTGGGCTTAGTACAAGTGGTGATGACGGTCTTTGTTGTGGTAATGCAGTAGCAGAGGCAGCATAAGGATACCTAGGCATTGCTGAAGATGGATCGACTTGAACAAATGATGTGCCGTATGGTGTTTGTACCATGTGACCAAGAACAGCACCTTGCGGAGTCATCTGATATGAAGGTTGGATGTTTCTAGTAAACGGTTGTCCGGCACTGGGAGATTGTTGTAAAACTATGTAAGAAGTTGGTTGTTGTTGTTCTTGTTGGATGGGATAAGATGAGAGGATACTTGGTTGTAATTGAATTGGTTGCGAATAATGTCGTTGGGGTTGGTCTTGTTGTTGCTGCTGTATAGATTGGAACCCAGTAAGTTGCTGTTGTTGTTGTTGCTGCCTTTGGGTTTCTTGGTATTGTACTGCGCCCTGAGTTTGAGCTGTTGATTCGTCAACACTATCATTTGGATTAGAAGTAACACTTATAGCTGATAGCTGATTAGTTACATCTTGGACTTGAGGAGTTGGTAATATTGACACTGGACTTTGGATATCCTATAGAAATATATGACATCACATTAACTTGTTTACATTGCAAAATATCAATTGAAGCTCATTCTTATTCCCGTTTGCTGCATGTTTAGCTAATATATATTCATTGTAATTATCTAGAATCTTTTTAATTTAAAGTGTGGTACTGTATTTTGGTCCCCCTTGTTCTAGAAGTGCGCATGTACGCAACAAGCATGCAGCTGCAATGTTTTCCATAATTTAAGCCCTAGGTATTAGTATTAGAACCATTCAAAGTATACCTAAAAACTGGAAATTGTTTTCTGGAACAAATATAGTTTAACAAAATCATGAATTATAGTACTGCTTTTGCGAATACATGAAGATATAGAAAGTATCCAAAAAATATCTATAGTATGTATAGTAAGGTGGCTAAAAACAAACATTTGAAAATCAGGAATATAATGATCAATCAGGAATGGATCCCAACTGGTGTCAAATGGTCTACAATCATTTTGTTCAAAATTGTATTGCAATATTAGCACAACGCCAAAGGGTAGCGCATTTCAATTTAAATATATATCATAGAGGGGGGGGGGATTATTCAAGTTATTTACCAAATTGCGCTGCATTCCATTTACATTGTATTATAGTTATAGGGTTCTATTCTAAAGGCAAATCATTTATACCTGTGCTATAGGCATTTGGCCTTGTTGATAAAAGACAACTGGTGATAGAGACGCATCTGTGGGTTGATAATGAACTTGCCCACTATTTGTAACTTCACCATACTGTTGGGAATCGAGTTGTTGTTGTTGTTGCTGCTGTTGTAGTTGTAAATCTTGCTGCGTTCTCTGATTGGTTGGTGATTGGACAATAGAAGGTGAAACAACTGTCTCTTCTGATTGTAATGATGCAGATACTTGGCTGCTCTGTCTGGTTGATTGTTGTTGCTGCTGTACAAGATGGGTTGGTTGCATTTGAGGCTGTTGTTGCTGCGGCCCAGGATAACTCATCATATAAACATCTGATTATAAAACATTCAAACAATCTGAGCAGGGTGTCAAACATATTAGCCTTCTGCCTTAAAATACAGTGAAATCTATATATAAGAGCCAACTATGAGGGGTAGATAAATCGACCACTATATGCAGGTGGCCTTTGTACACAGGGTTGATTCAATAGGAAATAAAATTTTAGACATACCAAGAGTGGCCACTACATAAAGGTGGTTGCTAAATAGATGTGATCCTTTTAACAGATTTGATTGTAATTTGTAGCTGAACATTTTGCAACCAAAATAGCTGAAATTTGACTTGTTGTTGTTTTGAAAATGACAACAAAGTTAATAACTGAAAAATGTATTGTTTTGCGGTGGTACCCTGGGAACAAGGTCTCCAGGATCTCCAACATTCAGCATCAATAATGTGCGGATTTCAAATCAAGGGCCTTGTGGAAGCCTCTGCAGAGAAGTCCATGATTCCATGACCATGAATTTGACCACCCTTTTATTGAACAAAAACTATTTGTGAAATGTCCCTAAAGTATTCATGAAAAATATGGAAAATTTCAATTCCATGAGCTTCTGATCAATTGGTTCATGAATCAATTGTTTATGAAGTCAGAATTCAATGAATTGTTCATGAATTCATGAACTTGTTTTCCAATAGAGAAAAACTAACTGCACAATAAGTATGTTTCTTAGACGAAGATACATAATTAAATAATTACTTTATATAGAAATAAAGTCAAAGATTAGACATTGTCTCCATTGCTCAGAGCATTATATTGATGTTTTGCCTCCAATAAACTCATAATACAGATATAAATATAACACATGCCATGCCCAAATAAACAGGGAAGCATTGTTGGATATTCATGAAGCTAGAATATATGAACGTTTGTAGCAGGCAAAAATAAGCGTTGTGTGTGGGTGCAGTATGAATCAATATGGGAAAAAGACAGCGGAAAGGAAGAAAGGCGGGTGTCAAACAAGTTCAATTGTAAATTGTAAAACGCAAACGTTAATGCTTTCATGTTGAAAAATAAATGATAGGCATATAATGAAAATCACCTTGTTGCCCCAAACGGTTTCCAGCCATTTGACCGTAGTCATCTTGTCCTCGGTCAACATAAACATATTCAACAGGATATTGAACTGAAATTAAAGAAAAACAGTTTCCATAATGTCACAAAATAATCCTACAAACTAATGAAATCCTATATAGAAAGTTGATTTTTAAAACTTTCTAAGAGCACTGTAGTAGACAAAATTAGCAAATCAATAGTATTGTTTAACGGTCAATCCCATAAACTATGTATTTCTGTACAAATAATAACATACAGTGAAACCTGTATTTAACAGCCAAAGGTGATCATTATACGCATCTTGAAAATGGTATGATTACTATATGCAAGTAATATGACCACTATAGACAGATGGTCGCTGTATACAGGTGGCCATAATAGCAGGTTTGACAGTGGTATACTTAATGTATTTTCAGGCTATTAACATACTGAAATGATCATTTAAATTGAGAAATAACTCATTAAGTACCAGAAGCCGCTCTGAAGCTTAATTCACTGTAATTTCTTTATTTCTCAATCGATTCTGATATATAAGCAATCAAATCAAAGGCAACAGTATTATCTTTCCAGTGATATATATCATGTAAATCTATTACTATATGCAGAGCCTCTAGAGACGAAAACATTTGAGTTATAACAAAATGTCCGCCATGTTGAAAAAAAACTTGGGCACAAGTGAAAATAAACCTGGGAGGGAATGAGTTAAAGTAAAAGTTAATAATTGCATTTCATTTACACGTAGCATTATGTAAACAAACATATACCAAAAGTTGTTTACCAAAGGGATTACCACATATTTAAAATATATTTGTACTGTCTTTCGTATTGACTACATTCTGAAAAGTAGGGAGACAGACAGTGAATGTAATAGCAGGAGAATGTAATAACTATCATCAAACCAAATAGCAACATTTCAGGATTGGGCTATAGAAAGTAGAAATTAAAGAATCAACATGGCCATTCAAAGAGGAAATGCTGTTTCAGCCATGGGCACTATCAAGGAGAATGAAGTTAATGATTTATTATATTAATGACCTTATCTGTTTTAATTTATTATAGTTATGTTACGTCAATTTCACAAATTTATTTGAATCGCTTTTATTGATTTTAATTTCCATAAGCAATGTTTTCTCATAAACCATGAATTTTAAATAAGACAAATAGTTTAAAAAAAAATAAAAAAGATAAATATTGAGACAATAATTATTAACTGCATTTTCCTTACCATAAGTTGGTTGTGGTAAATTCATTTGTTGATTGAAAACGGGATTACCAGTAGCGTACATTGACTGTTGCAGTTGGATATTGTGTTGCACTGTGGAAGACAAATTCAAAATATAACAACCGCTTTGATTACTATTTTATTAGTATTGATTGCTAAGATCTGTGACTGGTTGAGCTGAACCTTATACACAATTTGCTTTTTGTACAAATTACATTCAATATCATGCAAAATTTCACAGAATTTACAGATGAGAATTAATAATAATAATACTACCAGTAATGATAAACAAAATATTGAAATAAAAAACAGTGATAAAAACACTATGAATCTTGAAAACCTACTGAAAACATAACACATTGGAATTGGATTGAGTTGAGTACTGAAACTATACTGAAAATCACCCAAGACACATGGATCTGGTTTGTTCTCATTCTGCTGAAAACCTACTGAAACACACCTTGAAATTTGAAAGCAACTGAAAAGAGTCAAACTCAGTAGCACAAGACACTTAAATAGATCCAGTTTGTTCTCATTCTGCTGAAAACCTACTAAAACGCACCCCAAAATTTGAAAGCTACTGAAAAGAGTCCAATCCAGCAGCTTATCCGGTGCGTTTTCAGTACGATTTTAAACATTGATTGAATGAGGCTGCGCCTAATATTGAGAATTATTCAGACCGAGGTCAAAGTTATCTGCTAAAGCCGTAGGCTGACATCTTATCATTATAGTTTTGAAGTTCCATTATTTGGAAATAATAACTTAGCAAGTAAATAAAGTAACTTCTTTTTCTGATAATATTTTCTCTGTCGCTTGTTTTTATACGACCACGCTGTGCTTGGGTACTAGGGAAGGAGACATTGATTTTCACTGGACCAAGCGAAATATGCCGACAAAATCAATATCTCGAGTTATGACGCGTTTTAGCTCAAAATATCATGTTTCCTTTCGAATACTTAGAATTATCTCGGGACTTCGTAGTTAAGATCGTAATGGAGTTAGAAATCTCAAATAATAATAATGTCTGTTATATCGACTATTGTCTTTGAATTTCAATCAAATCTAATTAGAATAATACAGTTGGAACTGGTGTGTCTCATCACAAACATACTGATAGTGAATTATTACCACATTATCTGAGTTATGTTGATGCTAATTATTATGAAAAAGCAGGCATATTTAATTACGATGGTTGATCATGCTGAGCGGCTGTCATTATTCATCAATCGAATAGAAAGTTATGAAAAATGTATTATATTTTGTTGTAGAGCTTTACATTTAAAATAACCAAGTCCATTCAAGAATTATATAAAAAAATTTAAGAAGCAGAGTTCTTGAGAGTATGTGTGATTTGCCAGTAGCAAGCAGAAATCAAAATGACATATTACTTTGCTCTTAAAGGACCAAATTTTAGTTAATTTGCGAAATTAGCAGTTATCAAATTCAAGTGTGAATAAGTTATAAGACCAAGTTTCAACACAAAAAGCATGCTCAAGATTTGCAACCGTGTGATCCTGCTTTTGTCCCATCGATGGATTGTCTATTGTTTTCAATGTGACTCATATGTGATTCAAGTTATGTTAGATACATTTGCCATCATCAACAGACTGACAGACACAGAAGATTGGCTGTTCTGATGGTATCAGTGCTACGCCTTTTGAAAGACACAGCCGATTGCAGCTAATGGTAAAAAACAAATGCTTATCTGCTGCTATGGATTGTTCATTTGCACTTGCACAATTCTGAGCACTCCAATTTTGGATGTGCCATCAACTCATGAACTCTGTCAAGAAACAAGTCTTTTTATACGATTACCCGGCTTATGCTTTTACAACTCACTTGAAGGATTTCCACTTTGTTGAGACTTTTTTAGGGCAACATTTTGGGCATCTTGAGCATGGGACCTAGATGACCATGACAGTTGCCTAAGTCAACAAAAAATAAATAAAAAAACATTAATATATTTGCAAATTCCATGACCAATCTTAATCAATAAGTGTCAGTTCTTATCAGTGTATGCCTGCGCATGTGCGCATACTAGATATTCAAAGTTGTATTAATTTTTTGATAAATCAAAATGGCTTTATGTATCAAAAATCACCATAAACTTATCGTAATCGAATATATACCACATTGCTAATGTTCAAAATGCTTCCCATAGTAACTATGTGACATACTTGTTTGCTGCATCCGATTGATTCACATTGGTTGGTGATAAAAGTTCTTTCTCTTCACCGGAAGATTGAGATGATAAACTCTGTGAATGTATAATTGTTGAATATTATGGTTTTCAATGAAAAAAAACAACAATTGTTTAAACTGTTTTCAAACGTTGTGTCAGTCAGAAAATAACGAGGAAAGTATTTATATTTGTAAAATAAATTAACGAAACCCTCCCATGTGATTTGTTTTTGTTGAGATTTGTTAGTTATAGAGTTAAATATTAAATATTAAATTACATTAATGATGTATATAAAATTATATAATTGGTATACTTTTTAGAGCTTCAATTGAGCTTATATGGTTATATAACAGCAATAACAACATTGATTTACTGAAAATTAATTGGTTAGTTGTTAGCTGAGTTGAAAATACGGTAATTGTAAAATCGCATTTATTAAGTTATTGTTAATCAACAACACTCATGTAGGTCAGATTATATTAACGTTATTCAGCACTGCAGATTAGTTTGTTACTTACGGTAAATAGATATATTGGTTATCAAGTGAAGATGTGATAATTAAGTTACGAAAATAATTTACATAACAGTAACCGCTTAAAATTCTTAGCTAGAGTACTAATTTAAAGTTTAGAACCATTGGCAGCTTGGCAAAAATAATTTATTGCTACTCACTAAGATTGCTGGTTTAATTAACATAAATATTAATTTATTGTTGTGCTAATATTTAAAACATACGCCTTGGTTAAAGATTCTCGCTTTAGCTTTAAGATAATCATCCTCTCGTTCTTCCATTGATCTTGATTTTTTATCTTTGAATGCTGCATGACGATTACTAGCAGTATTAGGACTACCAGGCTATGAATAAAACAAGTTTAGGTGAACTCATAAGTAACTTATTATTAACTTGTTTACTTACACACCCCATTACTACAGCTGTGCTGTGATTGTTGATTTAACATTTAGGTTGATAAGTTTACTGGTAATAATTATTAATTAATCTTTTTGATAGTACAGATTGATTGAAATATTTGGAGAATTCTTAAGAGTTTAACTTAATTCTTAGTTTTAATCTCATATATCCAGCATTTCAATTTCATTTCATTTTCATTTTTCTATAGGCTTGTCAGAGGTTTTCATAAGTTTGCCTAAGAATTTATGCCCTGGCAACTCCAAATCTAAGCACCATAGCCTCCAGGTACACACACAACTTGCTGTGGTATAAATAATATGTAACAGCCCCAATAGTGCAAATGTCCCAACGATGAACATTGAAATCAGATGTGTAGGAATATGTACATTGTATGCTCTCTCTATTGCAAAGCTCACTGTGTGCAAATGTGTAACCTGCCTTTGAAGAGGAAATGGTCAATACTGTGTGGAAAAAGATAAATTGCATGTTCACACAGATTCCAGATAAGCCCCTGGGTGGAAAAGCAAGAATATGATCTACTAGTGCGGCAGAACTATAAACCGCGAATCCTGTCGATAGACTTTAAAGGAAAATGTATTCACCATGGGTATTTATAATGGCAATCAATTGCGACCAAAATGTGTTGCCCAAATTTTTATTTTTAAACTAAATTTTGAATAATATCTGTGAGGTAAACAAAGTGTTTCTCCTAACACAGGGATAGTCTAAAGATGACTGGATATTTTTTACGTAAAGTAGAACTACAATTTGTGTTTATTTATTTAATCTGCTTCCTTGCAATCGTCGTCAGTCATCTTTCCGATTCTTGATTCCTAATGATATGTACATGTAAATGATGATGACAAACATCTAAATTCAGCTGACCAATATTATTTCAAGATTGATAATAACAAAACTGTTTATAATAACCCTATGTTTATACATTGTTGTAGGACATTGCAGATGAAACTTCTATAAAAAGGTGGTTATTTCACACAGGTGACCTTTTATCCTAGGTTTAATTATACATGAAGAATATGGTACATATATTATATTAAGTTTACCCTGGATGAGACAGGAGTGTCATCAGAAGATGCTGTATTTGAGCGCCGTAATATCGACTTTGGAAGTGATGTCAATTCTTCATCAGAATATTCTCTACTACAATATAATTGGAAGCTTTGCTCCGGACTGAAAAAAATTAAAAGAATTTGAATTATTAAATATTACATTATGACATGGTGAGCAACAGAATATAGTGGCTACACACAGGGTTGGACAAAAGTGGGAATCCTGCAATATTATATTCTGGGAGGCTAGAGAAAATTCAGAAGAAAGTTTGAACGATTTATAGGCCAAATTTCAACAAAAAATTCAAAGAGAAAGTTGAAAGTTAAGATATTCTAGGATTCCAGAAGGCTAAATCTTTTGTCAGACCCTGGCTCCACATTCCTTTAATTCGGATGTTTACAATGAAATACCAGAGAGTTAATAATATCAGATACATTGTGGCTAAAACCCCCCAAAAAATCAACTCATCAGCCTTAACTTTATTTAAAAACATCAAATGAGTAACATCATCTGATGGCAGATGGAATGGTTCTGAGGGAATTGCATTGTGAGTGCCGCTTTTGTTTGACACTGAGAAAGTTTCATCTCTAACGCCAGTAATGCATATGTTTAATGGTAGTTTTGAGAAAAAGGATTTGTTGGATTTGTTCATAGGAGAGCTTAACTTCACATCACACCCATCAATCAATTTGAATAGCCACTCTTTGATCTAACAGATTTGTGAATATGAAATTTGGATGAAAAATGAATTTATACAACCATGTAACATTTTGCTTTGTATAGTCATAAGAAATAACCAGTAATTGATAAGGTACCAACCAACTGAAAATGCTCATGCTACTCTTCTATTTCTAAAGGAATGGCTCTTTTTGCTAAGAGCGATGATTGTTAATGCTCTTTACTGATCTAAGCTGTGACACTGCTGATAAAATTCAGCAGATTTCATGGCAGATGGGTTTTGATTGTCAATGTACAGCGATGAACCGCAGCTACTCATAACGCAATTCTCTTTAGATCATTCCATCTGCCATCAAAATATTGTACTTATTTGCATGTTTAGATAAGCTCAAGGCTGGGTTGACCTTCAGAAATCACTCATTGACTCAACTTGACTTTCTGATGGCTTATGACGTCATGCTTAGGCATCCTTTTGGAATAAATTGGCCCAACTTACTGTCTACTGCTAGCTAAGCTTAGGAAACTTTCCCCTTCTGCCTATGCTGTTGCCCGCCAAGGTCAGATGTCTTTCTTAGGTCACATCAAGAGATAAAGATGTATGCCCCTCAACCGCTGCACGACACCCTTCACTGGCAACCGAAGGAGATGCTTTGACTGAGCTATGGGCAAGAACTATCTGTTCATAATGTTTTGTATCGTGGATTGTCTTATTTACAAGTTTCTTTGTCAGCTATGCATGACTGTGATCTGTGGCATTCTTTGTGTAGCACATATGTTAGGCGTAAGAGGGACGACACATTCTTAAAATATGACTGTCTAAACTACCACTATTACTATTCCCCAACCAATCGATAAGAGTTGAATGGAAAAATGGAGCAGCACAATCATCTAGGTAGGAGAACTACCATCACTTCATACCATACAGTAACAAAGAATTTAAATAACAAAATGGAATGTATATATTAAAACAATAATTGCTACACTGTGGTCAGCCATTCACAATTTTGACAAATGTGGTGATTATATTTAGTAACTTACATTTTACTAGAATTTGTTTTAGAAACAACAACACACTTCTCGGAAGAGTCAATATTATGTTCGAGGTCGAAGTAAGCAGCCACTCGGTGAACTAACATACGATAATAGGATGACATGCCTTCATAGGTCAACACACCCTTGCTACAAAAAATAAAAAAGATTTCGGTTAGTACAACTTATAATAGAAAGTATTGACAGCATGACATTACTTCTAATTTTGCATTAATTACTATTGATTTTTGCATTGAGTTTCAATAAGTCAAATTACCAAGTCAAGTCTATATAATAGGAATTCTTACAAATGAGTGGACTATATGAAGAATGTGTTTTTGTTATCATATTTCCGAAGTTGTACAAAGTCAACATCACATAATTGGGTCTACATTTAATAGGCATGTTATTTCGAGACATTGTTTGAGCCTAGTCTGAGCTAGAAGAGCAAAATGAGAGAGCAGTTTGTACCAATGCACACAACGTGCACCTAATGAAAACATATCAACAGTAACTTGTCTAGGGCCACAATAGTACAGTAGTATAGAGAGTAACTTGTCCATGGCCACGACACATTTCTCAAATATAGTATAGAGGTTAGAAGATTCCTCTTCCTCTTGGTGCTAGAGGCCATAGCAAATGCAACACAATCACTATAAAACTATAAAATAAACTACATAAGTTGCAGACCTTAGAAGACAAATTCATGTCAATTTAGTGTTCTGGAATTCAAGAAAATAGTTCTTCTGAAATTTTTGTAGGGCCTATATAAATAAGAAAATTCTCAATTTTCTTCTGATTTGCTCTAGCCTGTCGGGATCTAGGATCCAAGGATCCCCACTTTTCAGTGTTTATTTTGAGTTTTTGATGGTAACTGATAGAGTCTTGTAAGGGCAAAAAAATTTGTCAAGAAATATATTGAAATATGACAAAATTGGAGATTCGTTATGTCTAAGAAATCAGTACTCGAACTTTCAAATATGAATGCAGTAGAAGCTCAATAGAAGTATAAACATTATTTACCTGAGATCACTACTAATGAGATTAGCAAAATCACGTTCCAGTTTTAAAATGGGTAAACGATCCCTGAAAATATCAAAGTATTACATTTGACCATCAATATATCATCAATAAAAGAACACAGTAGAAACATCCAAAGGTACAGGTATAGTGAGTGAGCTGATGTTTTCTAATCAAAGATATGAATGTATGGAATTCAATAAAGCGCAATTGTATGGAACGCATGGAAGCGCCATTGTCTTACAAGGATGAGGATGTAAATTGTTATTTTTTTTTTGTAATTTAATATGCTTTGAATGCCTCAAGGTTAAAATTAGCTGAGGTATAAAACGCCTACAAAACAAGGTATGGCTTAACACAATGGTAGGAGGGGCTTCATAATTCTGGTATATGTGTTCAACAGATTATCACATGATCACTAGGAATTCAAAATTAATTAATCTAGGGTATTACAGATGCCAGAAAATACAATCAATTCAACTGCCAGTTATCGATATCGCTATTGCTTTCATTATTGCTAAATTTATTAATTCTGAAAATGCCTAGCATAATGCTAACCTATCAATAGAATGATATGGATTCATTATCATTTCTAGCTATCATTACAACTCGGTTTCATTAAACTTTATGTCATACGTTTAATACATGGCAGCGGGTCATTCAGTCAGTGCCCGACAATAGCTTTAGCCTTCTGGAATCCTAGAGGCATTTCAACATTTTCTTGTGAATTTATTTGTTTATGTTTGACCAATAAATCATTAAAAATATCAATATTCTTCTGAATTTGCTTGAACCTTAAGGAATCTAGGATTCCAGGATTCCTACTTTTGTCGGGTCATGCATTTGGTAACCCACTTACAAGGTAATACTCCCTAGCGCGCTCAATGCATTCAAACAATACAGCTACTACAGGAACTAATTCACCTTGAAAATTATAAAACAACTAGTTTAAGACCGAGAAGTCATTGTTATTAATATTATTACTGTTATTGTTATTATTAGATGTTAACCTGTGTTGAAATTTGAAAGCAACAGTTATATAATAAACATTTTGTTCAAAAAAATTGAAAAATCATTTGAAATTACACTAAAGCATTTGTTATGCACGATAAAGTTAGAGAATGTAATGGTAACTGTACAACTGCCATAACAGTAAAGTAGACATGAGTAAACTAGTATCCAAAATGTATTGGACTTACTTTGGTTTATCTTTTAATGTCTTTACCAGAAATGCTTTCAAATCTGATTTTGAAGGATTTTTAGACAATGTTGATTCTTCTGGAAAGCAAACAAAAACATATCAATAAATTTGTCTGCATTTAACATCAAGTGTCTCGGGTTCAATACTTGGCCAGAACATTATAGGTTGGCGTCAGGTAGGGCATCCGGCTATTAAACGCACACAAGCTTCAAAATACTAACACATTAACCAACCACCCTGGTGAAAAAAAGCTGCAAGCTTACCCGGTGCGGATAAATGATAAATCCAAAAACAAAACAAAAAATTTCAATATGTCAAGGATTCCAGAAGGTTGAAGCAAATTCAGAAGAAAATTGACATTTCTACTTATTTTATTGGTCAAATATCAACAACAAAAATTCAGAAGAAAATTTTGAAATGCCACTTGGATTCCTTAAGGGTGACCATTCTGTTTAGATGTGAACTTGTAAAAAAATATTCAGACCTTGTTGTAAATGTAAACAAACACTGATAATCGATTTCTGAATGTACAAATAAGCTTCGAAAATCCAAAGGTTGAAAATTTTCTTAATATTTAGTAGAAATCTTTTAAAAAAAGTTGATCATTGGCTGCTTTCGGATTTCAGCTCAGCCTTCCACAATCTAGGATCGCAGGATCACAACTTTTATCAAACCCTGAGCATGAGATGACACAGATGTCTTGTAATTACATTGAAGCACTTTCCTCGTACCACTCTCTTGTTATTGTTATCATAGGGTATCTATCGTCGCTACATTTGAATGGAAACATAATAAACATAATAGGGTCGAATCATTAAAAAATAAAACTCAATATTTTCAAATAGTCCATCAAAGTTCTTGTTGTTATGAACAAATGGTTGATAGCTGTTGTACTGATGTCGTGCTCACTCGTCGTGATCAGAAAATAGACATTTTGGCGTCATTTAGCTAAATCTCTGTTTTTCAAGATCTGAACTTGTCACTTTTTTAAATGCTTATTTCTCAAAAATATCCCTTTATGGAAAAAACTTGGAAACTTCATTGATGCACTTATTACAATTTAAGGTGAATATTTTGAGTTTTTATGAGTCAACCATTTTAGAAATATGAATTGTTAATAATGTTGTTACAATTTATAAGTCACTATTGAAAACACTCTTTATTGTGAATCATTGTTTTCACATACTAGCTACAATTTACAAAAACACAAATGTTTCTGTTCAACTAAAATACTTCAAGCATGCATTTCCACAAGAAACCTTATGAGATGATGTATGATCTGACTACATAATTACCTTGAGAGGTTCCTGATGTGTCCGGCACTTTCAACCTCTCGCTTTGATTTTCAGATCTGGGATGAGAAGCCTGTTCCATATCATCCTACAGAAGAGTAAGAGAGATTTAGAATACATATAATCGTAATTAATGAATACAAATATAATAGGCAAAAAACTTTACATAGTAGCCTATGTTTGCAAAAATATAAAAAGATGTTTGTTTGACACAGCTTTGAGTGATTGATATTTATATTTATATACAACAGTAACAGTCACTTAAGTACACTACTGCTGCTTCTTGATGTCTGACTGTATGATTGCATAGATTTAGTTTTGTCCTTTTGTTTTGATTATAGGATTACATAACTATACTCCTGTTAATACATTTCTACTAGTATTTTTAAATTGATTGTATGATACATTATTATTTAAAGGGGAGAACGACGTGACACAACGTAGACGTGGTTCCCTTTTCCGTCTAGTGTTATATACATAAATCTTTAAGAAATAACTCATTAAACTCTAGTCATAACATGAACACAACATTAAATAAATGAGTTTGAATAATGATTTCAAAATTTGCATAACCCTTTATAAAAATTGTCTGTTGTTGTTTTATGTTTTCAAATTTGTAAAGCCGTGTAAAATGAGATAAAATAAAGAGAATAGAAAAACCATTACCAATTCATTTTACATGTCTTCTGCTATTTATATTTTATATTCTCTAACATGGCGTTGTCAATTACGACTTTAAAAATTTACAAGATGACTCTAAACTTTGTGCTGTGTTTTCTCTGTTGCGTGATTTCCAAATTTTTCTGCACAAGTAAATGTATTTTAATAAATAAAATGAAATATGGTTGACAGATCAGAAAACGAATTGGAGTTTTAAAAAGAGCATACAATTCTATAGTATACTATCAAATAAAACGAAATCCGAAAATTTGCTGAATTGTCGATTTTGACACAAACCGTCACAAATTTACTTTAAATTCTATTCTAGCAAATTTTTAAAGGTGAAATTTACGTCCACGACTGCAGTTCTGATATGCTGTTACATTGCATGACTTTGCGACAACAAATGGGATTGTAAAGACTTACAACCTATCTTTTGACTGAATAAAATGATACTGAACAAAAATCATGTGCGCACAACTAACCAATAGGATAATAGGATTTAGCCATTGCTTTTACAAGTCTAGTCTATTGTCAGCAAAATGGCTTTCTATGGTCCTGTGTGCAGGCTTACTGTGTGAGAAACATTTCAGTTTAAATGTAGGCTATCATTACTTGAAAGTGCACAAAACAAACCAAAGGCAATAAAACTCAGGAAACAGAAGCATTGCTGTTTCACTTACCCCGTCTGCACCTGATGAACCAAAATTAACAGCCATACTTCTTCTCAATAGTTTCGATTTTCCAGAATTCTAGTCAGATTGCAAAAATATTATCAGGAAGGATGACAACAACTTAGCCATAAACAAACATTATATCAAAATCAAGAAATTTATCAATTGATTATCTATAAGCAGACATGTTGGCTCAGTCATAATGTAAATCTATAATCCAAGTATACAAACCTTTGTGAGAATTGACAACTTACAAAGTGAGAATGTTAGAACCGATTAAAAAATTTGACAAGATTAAGAAATCGTCATTTTTAGCAAATTACATTCGCATATCTTCAATACCTTTATCCACAGACTTTAATCAAATTATCTCACATTGTTTAAATAATGGATTAATATTTGAATGGTAGCCAAAGCTTTTCAAAAATAAAAATCTTATGGGGTCAGGATGTGTTTTTTCCAGAGTGCACCGCTGCCTGCAAACTATTTAAGTTACTGGCTTGAGAAGGGACGACACTCTAGCAAGAATAACATTGATTGTAACACTCTTGAAATGTGTAAGAGTTATTTATTTAGAGAAAAAAAAATTATCCTTCAAAATTATGAAATTTGTGCAATTTTGAGGGTTTTACCGTGATTGGCAGTCCCAGTTGTAGCAGGCACATAATCTTTGTAGCTATGGGCATGTCTGTATATTGGGGTCACAAATCTGTGTTCTGCCTTCCTAGCATTAGCCTAGCTCTGGCTATGGTCAACTGCAAATGCAGGATTATGACGTGATATTCTATAATTTTTTCAGATAATTTTTCCTACCTGGGAAGATGATCTTGCCTTTGAATATTCTTTTGGACTACGACCAGATGACATTGTTTCTGAAGGTACTTTAAAATTTTCTACACTTCCATTTGATTTCGTCCTTTCAACTACTAATACTGGCTACGATAAAAAGAACATGATAATTGAAGTATGGTTTGTAACTCTTGAAATTGGTAGAGCCTAGTGATATCCAACACATTATCGAACGCGTTTTAAGTGTGACTTTGCGAAGTATCAAATCAAGGGAATTAGCACTTTCAGTTATTAATAATAGGATTTTATTTAGATCTTGGACCTATGTAATGTCTGTAGTAAATATATGCGAATCCAACCTGAATCCGAGTCCAAACCCAATCTGATCCGATCGGATTCAGGTTGATAATTTAGGTCGGATCGGATTTGTAGTGATATTTTTTGTTTGGATTATTTTGGATTTCAAAATTTGACTAAGTATTTGCATTTTGTAATAATTAATGTATTCTAGCTTCAATTCAAAACAGAAAATAAAGTTATTCAATGTAATTATAGCTAAGTTATAATATGTCGTTTTCTATATTAATTATTCAATCGGTTCAATTGACTCAAATGATGTGAAATGAATTAGAATTTTACGAAGGACGTGATTAAGATGTTTTGATTAATCGTACATCGTTTCAATTTGTGTTATGTCTTATGTTCTCCTCCACAGTTCAATATCCATATTACACAGTGATATACAGTATGCCAAATATACACTTCTTCAAATATGTTTTTAGACTGTGGTGGCTTTGAATTTTACTGCAATAGTAGTGACTTTAGACTTAGAACTTCTACCTTGATGCAGTATGTCTACCAGCCCAGCCTGATAGGAAAGAGTATGGTATATCATTCAAGACTTCAAATTGAAGAAAAATCTGGCCATGCGTGATGCGTCTGAGACAGTATCAAGCAAGCGTTGATAGATTTATTAGTGCCACTATTTTAAATTATGTTGGCTAAATGTACCTCGATTGGATGTTTACATGATTTACATCTCGTTGACATTTTGGATTAGTTCGGATTAATTTAGAAATTTTAGTTTAGGATCAGATCAAATTATATTTATGATTATTTCTTCGGATCGGACAACTATCGCATTTGTACCCAGAATCAAGTTTCTGTAAATCTGATCTGACGCACACCTTTATTCTCTAGACTGTTGGCTGCATTAATATTTACATACTTGGTGACCAAGCAGCATTTATAGTACAACAACTAAATAGTTTCAAATACTTTGTAAAATAAACAAAATATCAACACATACATCTTGTTGTCCATGTACTTTCTTCATACAAGTCATGTCTTTTTCTTCAGTTGGCTTTAAAACATCTTCCATAACTACTTTAGTGAATCTGCCTCCATCTGGCGAAGAAGCATAAACCTAATAAGCATTTCAGATTCCACAATTTAAATTTCTAATGGACAAATGTTTTAATAAAATCTAAAACATTCTAAGGAGATATTGATTTTATCCTGGGTTATCATTCAAGGGGCAATATTGACCGGAGATCGCTACAGGCTTAATTTTGAATCCAGTATAGCATTACGAAACAAAAGCAGAAATGTGTGTTGTTTTTTTCGTAAGAAAAGAATTGATTACCCCTATGCAGTTCGGGGAAGAGATTTTGACATCCGGAATCCTAAATTTTACCTAAAATTTACTCATGAATTTTTCCTTACAACGTACCAAAAGAATCAATAGGCCTACATATATTTATCAAAAACACTATCAAATTTCAGTGGAATCCAAGAGACATAACTGCAACAGAAATTCAATTTTTGCTACATAAAACCATCCTCGACATAGACATCAATATGGAATCATCATGAAATTGTTCATTTCCAATTACGAAGTGAGTGAAATCTAACTATTTTACATTGCAAACAAAATATTGGAATCCAGTTCAAAATCACAAGAATTTTTTCGAAGTCAGAATGTCAATAGAGACCCTACTAATTCTGTTTCACAAAAATTCCAAACTTCTGATTTTTGGTCAATTTAGCTCAGACTTCCGGGATCCTTACTTTTCTCACACACTGCCCTTATATAGCATTTTTGTTATCAAATTTATCAATTTCATTGGTTCGATAACCGGGTATGCCTTACCGTATATTCGAAACATTCCACCAACAAAGGAAAATTAAAATATGTTTTATTGCAGATCAGTATGATGCTTATAAGGCGTTAATTAGCGTTTGATTGCCTTAATGCATTATCGAATGAGTGCAGTCATATGATCATATCAATATTCGAAATAATAAAATAGAACAAGTGAAACTTTCATAAAAATTCTACTATCGAAACATTGTTTCATCATCATCATCATCATCATCATCATCATTTATTCAGAACCTAATAAGTTTTACAATAACTTTTTTTCACAGGACTGATGCCACACACACATTTTGTGCCACACACACATTTTGTGATTTGAATTGAATTCAAATGTCATGATTCAGCTATGATGAACAGCAACCTTGGTAAACAAGAACATTTCTTCTTCAAATCATAGTTCAAAGAATCTAGTATTTCTCGTATTGCACAAAATTTGTGATAATTTCCAATCGTATTGAACTTACGTGTGATAATTTACGACCATATTGAGCACAGTGTACGCGATCAGTAGGAGTCTGAGCTAAAATGACCAAAAATCAGAAACTTGTAATTTTTGTAAAAAAATTTAGTAGGATTTCTATAGACATTCTTGAAAAACTTTGGAATCAGAATTGAGCTATGGCAATGCCATGGTAATTCTATATTTATCTTTATTATGAGATTGGTTCAAGATGTAGCAAATGTTAAAGTTTCTGTCCCAGTTGATGTCTTTTGGACTCCACTGGAATGCGATGCTGTTTTAACAAAGATATTTATTATTATTTTGGTACATTGTGGGGTAAAACTCTGAAACAAAATTTAGGGAAAACTTAAAGGAGCAAAATTGACCGGCGACCGCTGCGAGGACAAGTTGAATTTATGCTTAGCGTAATTCAACCGTCTCGCTTTGAAACAATTGTTATGCGCAGGCCTAATTTGTAATAAAATTCATGTCAACAATGAATATTGTGTTATAACAATAAGCATGCACGTGATCCTAAGTGTGTAGCGCCTGCCTGTCATTTTTGCTCCTTCAAGAAGACTCCAAAAGGAAAAAGCTTTTCCTGGACCTTGATTGAACAATATGTGTGGTCATACATGCACAGGGAAGCTAGGGTTAGTTGACAATGCGTAAGATATTTCTATTTTATAAATCAAGTATTAAATAGTTATTTGTGCAACATGGGTTATATAAATACTCGGTTTGCTATAAGGCACTCAAAAGGCTTTAGAAACCCACTACCCGTGGCTGCTTTTGGTTTTCTACACCATCATTGTGCCTCATGATACAACACTTGCGTCCATCCCATATAATAATACAACCAGAAAGTGTTTCGTATTTTATTAAAGACCATAAAATGACCAGCAGCCTTTGTATATTTTTGTCTTTGAAATCTGGACCCAGATTTCAATCACTCGTTTTCAAGATACACGGCCCGCCTTTGTGTCTCCTTTGCACACACACGCGATTTTGCAAAACATTTCGTAAAACGAGCATGGAAGCATTCTGCCAAGTTATTTATCAACGAACTGGTTTGGAAAGTACAAGAGCAATAGAGGTGGACGTCGTAAGGGCTTTCGACGCTTGAAGAAATGTGTACCACGAAAATCAATTCACTTGCTACTAGCGTCATACGAATCGAGGAAGGATGACAGAGTTGAAAACTACAACTGAACTCGACTGATTCAAAATTTCATGTTGGTGTTTACTTGATACAAGAATATTAGGGATTGAAAGAACAGGAAGAGATTTGTTAGCATTCAAAATCGAAATTTATCGCCGAAACAAAATGAAATTATAACACCAGGTGAATTCGATTTTTAATACGGATACTTTGATCATTAACTCAAAATTATATTTGTAAACACGTTATACGTCTAAAAATAATTAGTTACATACCTATGTATGTTTCACATTGCATTGTTTTTCTGCAGTATTTATGCAGGTAAATTGTAAAATTTAGAATCACATGAATTTATTTAGTGTTGATTTGAAAGTACATTTTATCCAAGTTTGTTTTGATTTGCGTCAAACTTCTCAGACAGATAATCGGACTGTGTGACTCCCAGTCCGCTATTTATTTTTGAGCCGTATACATTTGTTGGATATCTATAGCCATAAACTTTGCGTTTCGAAAAGTAAGAATTGAGATTTATCCAAAACTGAAATTGATAAACCAGACTATTTTCTGTCTTGTCTTTCCGTAGCAACAGCCACGAGGACAATCCTGACGTCACTTTCCAGAGGATTAGCCTCGTTTCTTGTAATCAAAACAACAAAACAAAGCAAAGGCTGCTGGTCATTCGAAACTCTTTAATACAAATACAAATTACAGATGCCCACAAATTAAATTTTAAAAAAAAATCAAGGAAGTAAAAAAAAACAATTAATGAAATTACAAAAATGTTGAATATTGGCTAGCTAGCTATTATAAGTAAGACTACAAATTAATTACTAACTGCAATGTGAGAATTGGAAAACTTTTATGTACACACCCATTTTAAATATCACAAAGCAATTGTTGACAAATCTGCCGGCTGCCCAAGCCCTTTTACACACATGTCCACGAAATCATGAAATCAAATCGAACTTGAATTTACTTTATAAACGTTGTAGCATATAAAACATTAAAATCGCAGCTGCTAAGACAGTATAATTCCTTTGGTTTAAATGTTTATATAATCTTTATACTAAGATGCACACCTACGCAATTGGATGACTACCATAAAACTCATTGATTTTAGGCCTATTTCGTTGTGTCTTTTTGTTGAAAACCGGCCGAGAATAGCATCCACAATACGTGCTAATAAAACCACATGAGTAGTGAAACGAAGTTTACAGCTTGTCAACCGAAATAAACCACCAAACATAATGTATACAGAATATGTCATACAACATTCAATAAGTAGCTGATGGCACCAGCCGGTAATAATATAGTGCAACCGACGTGCATTTTTGTGCATGACTTTTTGCACTTTTCAAGGCCTGCACTTTTCAAGCGAAGCAGAAAAAACGGTGTTGGGGGAGTCAACGCAACGATCAAAAAACATATTGTGATAGACGATGGCAAATCCGCGCTAAATAACAACAGGCAATCGTTTTGTAACAATACTTACACGCAACGAACATTTCCTGCACAAAAATATTTTATCGAGTTAACCCATCTTTAGCCTTGGTCAACATACACACACACAATACAGTTATGCAAAAACCGAGTATTATGAATTGTATATAAACACAATTCTTTTTGAGCACAATCCAAATTTTAGCTCAAATTTATTACAACAAAAATGAGTGAACCCACATCGCTTATTGTAGGGGATGTAACTCACCATCAGTAAAATAGTTCGAACTGTTAACAGATCATTCAAGAAATCGCCAATAATGAGCTCCAACTCTCAGATAAAACTGGCAGTCTTGGATGTACTTAGCATATGTGGGCCCTTGTCAAGGGCAAGCCAGGTGTATACAAGCAGCTGTACGATAGATGACATATATAAAACTTGCAGAATATTATTCCACTAAAATTTAGTCATAATTCATAAAACAGGTGAAGGCAAACTCTGTATATACTGTATAAATTACTTCTCTGAGCTGATAAATATATATGTTTAGTAAATATATAAGGAAATAAATGAGCAAATAAAATGTCCTTGTAATTTTTTACTTGCTTTTTATACTGACAAGTGTGCTCGTCTGCAGCAAGCAAACACGCAAAGTAAACCCCTTTTCGAACATCACATAAGAAATTCTGATCAAAACACTATGCATTATGGGAGATGATTTGAACACGCTATTGGTTCAAATCAAGACAATTCTTTTGTTTGAACTCAGTTAACCTTGACTAAGTTACATTATTACCTTTCTAGTTCATCTTACGCATGTCTTATGCTATATAATTTCTGATATTATAATAATAAATAAAAGGATTATATCATTATCATATATAATGGGAAATTGAATTACATTCGGGTGGTTTCAGTAGCGAACTGATTCTATGTAAAAAGAAAATCCGCTTGGCCTTAAAGATCACAGAAAAAATGGTCCATATATGAAAACCGCGCGGGTCACACCACTGACATAATTTAATATATTATGAAATTATTATATTATGTTTACCTGTCGTTGGAGTCCATTGAGCAGCTGTGTTTTAGCATCAGGGGCATATAGTAGCCCCATCGAAAATGATAAATGTTAGTTGAAAATATCTCGATTTTGTTATTGTGCTAGCATATAGCACAGCTCCATGCAATATATGGGCGTTTGCATAAGAGGGACTCTAGGAGAGCGTGTTCTTCTTTAATTCTGCTATTATAGTATCATGAGATGATCTGAGAGGAGGGTTATTATAAAAATATGGATTTATCAAGATCTCATAAATTTTCGGTCAAAAACGAATTTTCCCGCGAATTTTTTGTCTCTCTTTCTCATGCATCCCGTGTTGATCATGTTATCACGTATGATATGCCACGGTCATTTCTACTGCTCTTTATCAGTCGAGAAGCAAAAACAAAAAAAAATTGTAATAAATATCTAATGAAAAAGCATCTGTAGTGCAACTGGATTATATTATGAACATTTAATTTGTAAAACAAGAAGATTTAGCAAATTAATTGTGCTTGTTCTTGGCATACCTCATGTTTTCAGAACATAATTTATACAGACAACAAAATTTTATCATTTTGCAATTTTATTTATAGGTGTTCTATAGCTAACATGCATTGCTATTAGTAAAGAGCTATAATTTTGAGATTCCATCCTGCAATGAGCTCTCATATGCTGTTCTGTTTTCAACTTTTCGTCATTACGGACGGCGTTTCATCTGGAACAGGTTTTTGAAGATACAATATTGCAATCAGTAACCACACGTCTATTCGTCTTATCATTTTCGGTAAATCTTGGCAAAGATCGGCATGATCATTCGTGATGATATGGGCGATTTGCAATATCAGTGAACGTTCCTGCTTGCTACGGAGTCCGATGTTGCATAAGTTGATGATAAGGTGTTCATGCAGACCTAGCACCCAGGGGGTAACTTTAAGATTGCAATTATATAATGTAGACGGACGCATGTTCAAATGTTCAGATGACTATTTTGCTTAAAAAATGTTCACTGAGGCATGCTTCCCAATTATATATTAAATTAAAGGATATTACCGGCAAAACAAACCTTCAAATTGACCGATAAGAGACTTGATCTGAATCAGATACATTTTAGATTTATTTTATTATGTAACAACAAAGAAGAATGAATTCTTGCTGATTCTTATTACTGTTATTTTATTTTTGAAAAATGACATTATTTGGGACTTGAACTATATTAAATAGTAGTGTAAATGTACTATATTATTTTGTATCAGAACTCTGATTTCATGTAATGTAATGTGGTATATAATTCAACTGGGTGAAACAACATGGGCATGTGTTTTACAAGTTAATAATAATAATAATAATAATAATAATAATAATAATAATAATAATAATAATAATAATAATAATAATAATAATAATAATAATAATAATAATAATAATAATAATAATAATAATAATAATAATAATAATAATAATAATAATAATAATAATAATAATAATAATAATAATAAGTTTATTTATTTCTATAGCGCTATCTTCAAAATTGCTCAATAGCGCTTTACAATCTATAAAGTTATAAGATAACTTTAGGTGATAACTGTTTTTTATTTATTTATGTTTTAAGGAATATAGGAATATAGTAAATATGTTAATAAATAAATGAATAAATATATAAATACATTTATTATTTGTCTTTACTGAATGTAATAGTGCTCAATACTATACAGTAACTTTAAGTAGCAAAATGAATGTCTAATTTTTGACTATTTTCATCTATGGTAAATATATTACATAGATGACATATTAATGTACAAAAATCTATCGAGGGCATAGCCTCATCCCATAAAATTCTTCACAAGGAATAGATCAGTTTTGATTCAAGCAAGATACATAAATACATCTATTATGGTGCCAATGCCAATACCAATGCTCTACTGCGTATTCTTTGTATCATTACATGTAATTCTGCTTTATTTACTAAATATAGAATGAGAGTCAAAAATGAAACATTGTAGATTTCCGCTACTTCAAGTTTTACACCAGAAGGTGATCATCACGCGATTCATTTCAACTATCGACTATCAACTATATAGTTGAAATAAATCGCGTGATGATCACCTTCTGGTGTAAAACTTGAAGTAGCGGAAATCTAGAATGTTTCATTTTTGGCTCTCATTCTATATAAATGCTCTGATTAATAATTTAATTTCATTGAGCACTATACCAAGAACTGGTGTGGAACAATCCAACTATTAATATTATTATATTATTATCATTTACTAAATATAATTACTCAATTATCAATCGTCCTATTTAGTATTTATTTACTGACGATTACATAACTATTTTCATAATTTGTATTCTATTTTTGGAAACATAGATTCAAATTTAGAATAAATGGAAAACAAGTGTACTGTTTAAACCAATGCATGTTCTGCTGTATACAGGAAACCTCCAATAATTTACCCACAAAGCCAACTGATATCATTTCTTATTCCAGAGGGGATGCTAGGGGTGCAATTCTCATGACTTATGGGTGAACATTTTCGCAAATAGTCTACAATTCTCCGCTAAGATATTCTGAACTAATCGGAGGCAAAAAATATATTTAAAAATGCACCATATACCATCAGGTATAGAAGTAGCACCCCGGGGCCGTAGGTCAAATCGGAATTGATCTCGACAAATTATTACTGAGTAGGTTGTAAGCCATAGAATTATTGAATTACATTATATGTTCTTGATTAGGCGAACCTCAATTGGATGGATATGCCTTTTGTATTAGAGCCACGTATTTGGTTAGTAAATTTCATTTTTGTTGTCTCGTAATGCTTTTTGTTATAATTTGACGAAGGAAGCAACATTTTCGCATTTTAGCAAGTATAGATATTTTCAATTTGAATATAAATGTATTACATTAAAAAATACCTGCATAAATTGCTTAAATCTCATTGGCTAATACACTTGATCTATTATTCTCGAAAACCGTCCAAAGCGAAAGAGTATCATTTGTTTCGGAATGATAGAAAATTGCAAGTTTGGTACAAAACAACTTTTGCAATAACGCCATATGACAGCCACGATAAAGAATGAATCAAGCAATCTGCCTTGATTAAATAGCAATGAAATCTGAGAAGAAGATATAAAAGGGTCGAAAGAAATATTTCTACGTAACAATACAACTATATAATAAAATATGAACATCACACCTAGTAAGCCAACAAAATAATTTTCTGATGTGTATAGTCTATGTTATATAGCAATACATACTATCGTGCTTTGCTCAGCGATGTGCTTTATGTGATGTAGCGATCCATCAACCTTGCACGTACGGAAGCATCACGTTGTAAGAGAAAATTCGTGTGATGAACAATTTCTTGCAGCAACTAGAAATTAGGAAGTTGCGAGCTTTCGTTTGAAGAAAAATTCATAGCAAGCTCATCAATTGGTGCAACTTTTAAGACGCAATCTCTGAAATAGTCATATGTGGATGCGCCTAATATAGTCCCCATAAACAGGGCATGATGAAAATTAAGCGTACCCCGGCCAACAATCGGTCTCCCGTAAACTTTTATCTGTACATATGATTACTATTTTCCATTTTTGAAAGTTGGATTGAAATCTCATTTGCTAAGGATGTTAATTATATACCATTTTTAATATATTAATCTTATGAATGTTGCTAGCCTTAATATGCCAAACCAGGTTTCAGTAAATTGTTGAACCCTGGGAGGGGCACTGGACACACCCTATCATGTTATCATATGTTAAGATCAGGCAACTGTACAGGAGTTAAATCTGATTTCAGAATCGATTATTTAATTATTGATTGATCAATATTGTGATCAATCGAGCAGTCCCGTCCAAGATTAGCGATAGATTGTCATCATTTAAAATATCGAGAAAACCGTATATACAACAGCTACTTTTATCATGTAGATTCTAGAAAACCTTTTTGCCTTACAATGTGAATGATATTCGTAGACGTTTTGCATCATGTAACAGTATAGTTGTTAATGATTAGAGAATGATATTGCTATTCCACTTTCAAATTAACCATTCATAATGAGTTTAATATATATATTTCTTTTTTAAAGAGTGCGGCAGTAATAACATCTGCACATTTTGTATTGATACAGTAGTTAACATTAAAACTTGAACGAAGCTCTGTTCTTGCTAGGTCACAATTCATGCTTCCGTATATACCTCAGTTCCAGAATTTAATTACGTTACATGTTTATACTATTTGTTAGCACAGTTATATACTGCATTTAGCTGAAGAGCGCACAAGCGAGAAACTCAGAGTCACGGTAAAACTTGACTAATCTTTGTTTCATTTATTAAAGTATATAATATCCTGGCAGTTGCTGTGAGAGCCGATCGAGAGTGTAGATGGTTGTGAATGAGCAACATCTCACTCGTCAATTGCTCTACTGCGTATTCTTTGTATCATTACGTGTTATGTTTCATTCACTAAATATATTTACTCACTTATAAGTCATCCTATTTAATGACGCATACGTAACTACTTTCATAATACTAGCCTGCCGAGACTCTCAGTTCCAGAATCCCTCATTTTAATCTAACCCTTACTATAGACATGCCTTTAAACAGGTTGATTAAATAGAAATATTATTTTAGACATTGCTAAAAAGAGCGATGCTATACACATTATACAAACACTATTAAATAGACATGTCCTATTTGAAGTGAAGGTTACCTGTTGACATTGTTAATTCAGAGAATACCATACAAATGGAAAATATATTGAACATTTGTGGATTGCATATAACTTACATATTGCCAAATGCCAATTGATGATAATCTATATATACATGTACACCCCATATAATACAAGCAAAATTGTTTACTACATATTTTTTTATTCATAGGAGTTCTATCATGTATTGAAATAAAGTCGATTTATAGAAATTAAAAACTCAATATTTTTACCTTTACTTGTTGTTAACTGACAGTATGACGTCATTTAATTTTCATTTTCCGTTTTTCAAGATTCTCGCTTTCTCAAATGTTTATTTCTCAAAATATACTTATTCATTTATCGCAAAAAAATTTCATTTTTTTATGAGTCGTCCCTATTCAATATTGTATCATCACGGTTGGATTAACAATCTCAATCTTACAATAATTACATGCATCCAATAATTCTTAAGGCCTGCTGCATATACCATCAAAGTGACGATCCTATTTGATTGCCACATTACTCCTAACTGGCATTGAAGGAGGAAAAGTGTCAGCCCATTATAAAAACAAAGCGCATTGAAAAGACTGAAAACTAGTTTCTACTAATTTACATATAGAATTGAAAAAACGTCTGATGTTATACTAATTTACATATAAACACTTTTGGTCTGCTTGCAGGTTACCAATGACCATGATTATCGATATGGGTGTTGGGTAGACATGCCCTCTTTTAATATCGCTGCACCGCCGGCTTTAACAATGCCCCTGTGAACAGTTGAAATCTGTTTTTCCGTCCATCTAGTATAAACTTAGCCTGCGTGCAGATCTTACGGGATCAAAACCTAACTTTCTCGTCAGTACGTACTAGCGAGGAAGTTATATTTTGATATTGTAAGGTCTGAACGGAGGCTAGAATAAACTTGAATAACTGGATCCCGCTTTCCATCCATGTAGTATACATTTGAATAGCTGGATTCCGCTTTCTGTCCATGTAGTATAAACTGGAATGGCTGGATTCCGCTTTCTGTCCATGTAGTATAAACTGGAATGGCTGGATTCCGCTTTCTGTACATGCAGTATAAACTGGAATGGCTGGATTCTGCTTTCCTTCCATCTAGCATAACCTCTAATATTCAACTCCGTCTATTGTTTATACCGTGTTGCTTATTTTTTTTTGTGTTTCCTATTTTCACAAAATACTGTCAGTGACTGTATACGCAGTGTACCCCAATAGTATGTTCAAAAAATTACTCTCAAAAGTCAATATTTTTTAATTGATTGGTGATAAAATACATGGTTGAACTTTGAAAAATCATTACTGCAAGGGAAATTTTTCTGAGCACTTCTCTTTCATATATTATTTATCTACTATTTTATTGATTTTTTGATTTTGATTTATAGAAATGTGTTTTTATAAATAAAATAAATTCCTTTTCGCTAATAAGAATTGCAAATGTAACAATTAATAAACATATGCTACCAATACAAATGTGTAAAATACGATATGACAATCCATTAGAACAACAAAACATGTAAGATGATAATGAAGTTACCATTAATGAACCAATCAATGACAAGAAGACAGGAATTGATGGTATAACTGCAGATAATGGATACCATTGTGTTGATGCGAAAAATCTTTTGATGAACAGAGTGCTGAAACAAATATGAAAAACATACACAGGTTTAGATGCTGTTCCGTTTTAATGATTACCAGGATTCTATGTACTAAAAACACACAAGGCTCTATGGTCACCAGCAGTGTCCGACAAAAAGACTTAGCCTTCTGAAATCTTATCAATTTTCTTCTGAATTTCCCCTAGCCTTTCGGGATCTAGGATCCCAGGATCCCCACTTTTGTCGGAACCTGGACTATCGGAACCAGGGCTCTGCCACGCACCTCTACCACGTGCTACCGACTTGCTTGCTACAATAAGCTACCAACTTAAGCAATCACATCTTCTTATCCTAGCGAAAATAACAATGATTGATGTCATATATACATATATATTTCATTGTTACAATTCATTTATATTATTCTTACACATATTGATATGTATACAAATCAGCACTTTTTAAAAAGCTATAAAGTTTTATTTTATTTTATAAATGATGATGAGAAAGCTTGTCAATATGTAAACACTTTCACACAGTTCCATCTTTATTACAATGAAGGATTCTACAGCTGAAAGTCATAGAAGACTCTCAATTTTCTATAATCAAAAGAAAAATCATTTTCACTGAACTTTTCTGTGGTAAACAAATTAAAATCTGTAGTTTTCAGAATTTTGTGTTGTTAAAAATAACGGAGCGTGTTTTCAATCTCTCATCAGCATTGGCTGTTAAACATACTACAATGAATCATCATATCTATAATATCATTCATTTGACTATCTAAAGTATATCTAAAATATCAAGATTCTATGAAAGCAACTTGAGAAAACAGAGACGATCAGTAAAGCTTTGAACACAGACAATTGTACAATTAAACCTGTGTTTAACGGCCATGTATACAATGACCACTACAGAGAGGTATCATTCACATACATGATTGATTTAATCATGACTTAAAGTGCATATCTTGCCTTTTTTAAACAACTGATTTGGATAGAACTTTTGATTCTATTCGTACATGTTGTTGTTGAGTTTTTACACAGCGCGATTCTTTCCCCGTCAAAATTGAGCTTAAACATGGCATTTTGGAGATTCTCATGTCATGAAACCAAAAAAGGAACAATTTTATTTTCCACAAGAGAGTTTGATCGTGACTTTTTGTTTAAGGTCAATTTTGATGGGGAAAGAGTCGCGTTGTGAAATCATCAACAACAACATGTACGAATAGAAAAAAAAGTTCTATCCAAATCAGTTGTTTAAAAAGGCGATATATGCACTCTAATAGAAGAATATGCGTCATATAATATTAAAATGTTCACTGTGAACAGGTGACTGTTAGATTAGATTTGATTGGTATCTGGAGTTCGGGTGTGTTGCCATCAGAGCTTACATACATCCCCTCCACTTCAATGCATAGCAGGTGTGAGTTATTAGAGATACCTCCAAACATGAAGTTGCTAATACATGCAGGTCCATTTTAAAAAGTGCAAAGATGACAGACACATTTAATGACATGTAGCCTACATATTTATTTTAAAATCAATCAGAAGTAGCCTATTGTCTAGTCATCGAATACCAATGCTGTCATAAAAATATTGCAAATACTGTTCTATTTAGTATAAAATGAAAATAATTTTAATACCGGTAATAGGAATGAAGGAACTTTAAAAAGAACTGGCAGGAGAAAGTTTGACAGTTGCTTGAACAGTAGCCTCCGTCACAGACACGTCTGTTTTGGTTCGTAACACAGGCTACTTTAACAGCTGGGAAATGTTTTATCTAGTAAGTTTTATTGCTGTTTGTTGTATCTTGATGAAACACGCCCAAAATATCAAGTTAATGAAGTGACTGCACATGTCATATCAGGAAATACGTTTTGTTATCAGTCAATACAATGCATATGGACATGAGATTAAGGGAAATCACATTCAAATTAAAACAAGGAGGGGGAAATCTTTGATAATTTGCAATGATATTGTAATTTTGAGGAAAATATTGATTTACAAAGCAATGCTTTGGAGTCATAATTTTTGATTTGCAAACTGTTGAACTCACTATATAGATTATTAAAAATTTTAAATGATGAAGTTTGTAGAGGAATCATAATCATGTCAGTAACACGGAAAATAAAAATTGAGGTCTTTTTATCAGCGCCCGCATGTCAAAATTGCCCCTGCATTTTATTTTATTTTTATTTAGTGAAAAAGTACATTTTTTTGTTATAATTTTAATGTTAACATGAAGATATCGATCGATATATAAAATACAGGTAGTCTCAAGTCGAGATAAGACAAATAAACAATTTTTAAAATTATAACCAATTCATGAAAAATACATTATGTCTGATATTGTAAATTTTACGTAGCTGCAACCTAGGAGAAAAAAATAAATAAAAATCTCCTCCCTCATTTACTTTTTGCAGGCCTACATAAGAAATGGTTAATTTTTTATTTGGCCTAAATATGGAAGTCTGTGTACGTGCATCTGACTTTCCGGCGTATTTTAATCACTTGCTAAGCAAGATATTTGAGATCTTTACAATTGGAGCCGTTGCTTTCTCTTCTGCATAAAAAAGAAAATATACCACTTCACCTGTGTTAATACTCAGCAATGCAGGTAACCTATTGTTAGAATTTATTTATAATCAATTCTTACTTATCAATTCTGCTGTAGCATATATTATTGTTTAAGCATACCAATACCTCAATTTAAATTAACCCTGCAACATGGCTGACTCATAACTGTTGATATTAAAAATGCTAGATAAAGATAATGTACCTTTGAATAATTCTAAGTACCATATTCAGACAGTTAGCCATAATAAAACCAACACTGCCAAACATTCTTGTGAAAAGCAAAGAGCAACCAAGAAATACAGTTGAGAAACCAAGCATTTTATAATTGTATTTATCTATTGCATTTTGACTCATGCAAGCAAACATAAAGCACTCTGTTATACCATTGACGGCAATTACAAACACGTAAAGACAATACCAATGTAGTAGCATAGGTCCTATAAAGATAAGAATTATCAGATATATGAGATATCTTGACTGAGCAATGAGCATGTAGTCTACTCTATAAGTCCAATTAATAAGAAAATACTGGTTATGGAGACTCACCAGGTTGAATGATTCTATTTATCAAACAGTATATTCTGGGATAATGAAAAAATACAAAATAAACAAAATACAAACATTTGATAAACAATCTGTTAAACCAAGGTTAAATGTTATGAACATAAATTACCTGCATTTCCATGCAAGTTTCAAAAATAAATTGTTCATGAAAGGTTCAATGAACTTTTCCCATACAGGAATATTACCTTCTAGTGAAAACACCTCATGAACATCAAATGGCAAAATTCTCACAAAATTTTTTATGAAAAATTCATGAAAGGCAGACCAATGTTCATGGACTATTCTTAACTGTTTCTAAAGTACTCATGAACAGTTCATGGGAAGTTCATAGACTCATCTTCACTCCCGTTCATAGTAAAAAAAAATTTCGCAGTAGTAGACCAATAGATTTGATAAATAGTTCATTGAAACTAACCGATCGCAGGCACATTTTGAGGAACAATAGGACTACTGTAGACACAATTCTATAAATTTCAGCATTTGGAATGATTGTTCTAGAATTTTCTTACTAATAGCTGCTAAATACTCTAATCTAAGGATGCATTTTAAAATCAATGTCCTTCTCATTAAAAAACCTTCTTTTTTAAGTCAGTAACTTGAACAATATGGAGGAACTTTAAGGGCAAAAAATTGGTTGCAGGCACAAATATATGTTGTAGACGCCTGCATTTAAAGGCCACCTACATCTCATAGCTCTGGCTGTTTTATACAGGTTTCATTTAGACCTACAGTGAAACCTGTATATAACAGCAAGCTACTAAATGTAGATAAACTGACCATTATATACAGGTGGCCTTTATATACAGGTTTGATTCAATAGAAAATACTATTTTAGACATTGTAAGAGTGACCACTATAGACAGGTGACCGCTGCATAGAGGTGGCCGTTAAAACAGGTTCAACTGTATATGTTCTGAGGTCCAAAGGTTTCACTGTAGACCTACATGTTATGAGGTCCAAACACAAACATCATATAAGAAGGAGTGGAATGCTAGACTATGGCTTGAATGGTAAACAAAAGTATCCTTTAGGCGGTTCCATCGTGTCTGACTGACATAACGGTAGATATTTTCGAATAGGGCATCAACATCCACGCAAAGTTTGATCAATTATTATTTCTTACACATAAAGAGTGGCAAAACATTCCCACAAAGTAAAAATATTCACAATAACTCAAAATATAAATAAACTACAGCAAGTTTAAGGTCCGTGTCTGACTGACACGGACGCTCGCCATTTTGCCAATTGGAGATGAACATTTGTAGATTTCTGCGAAGTGTTGGCATAAAGAAGAATAAAATCACTCTCATCATGTTCTTAAGATACTATACTTTACAAATATTAATACGGCAATAAACAAATATATACGGCAATAAACAAATGTTTCTTGTGTCTGACTTACAAGATTTCGTGTCTGACTAACCTCTCCGAAGCAGTTTGTGTCTGACTGACATAACTTGACATAAAACACAAGTAATACACTTTTATTAAAACTTTTATATATTCCTTCCAAATCTATAATCATCATGTAATGTAAATTGGTTGTTCTTTTTGTTCAAAATGTAGCACACATACAGATAATATTCTAAACAGCAAGGCAAAGTGAACTGCCATTTCCATTTCACATGCGATAAAACCATAGACATAATAGATAATGGATAAAACAGTCAACACGCATGACTAAATATTGACGACAGTGACCTCAAATTACCACCTGGTGTGAAGTATCCAAAACAACGGGCAGGCGGTCACATTGCTTCTTTGATATATGATCATAACGGCATTAGCTGTGAGATGCCGACTGTTGCGCTTAGGTCGATGTCACAATCAAGCTGATAGATTGATAGTATATAATTAAGACTTCAATACAACATGTTCGTACAGTTGCCACGAGGGGAATAAACTAAAACATAGGTTACATACATATTCGATAATAGCAGTCACGCTCATATCAGGTTACACTTACTCAGGTTACATACAGTTAAGCTGTACGTAACATCTCCCTTCCCTTAAAACATAATTAATAACTGTAAGATTCTATTTATTGATTATTAAAGTTCCTTATTAAAGTCCTTGGTAATTATTTATGATTATGATAAAACTGTGAGATCATTGTTTGATTGTTAAGAATTAACGTTATTTATTTTCTAATTAATCTGGAATAAATCTATTTGGTGGTCTAACCACTCTACCACTCTTTCTTGTAGCTGTATCACCATTTGTATCACCATTTCTCCCATTATTTTGCAATACATCATTATCGTTAGTATCATCGGCTACTTCTAGATCATGATCTTCTTCATCAGTAGTAATACTTGGTACTAACTTTAGATGTTGCCGATTCCTCCGGTATATTGCTCCATTGAATTTAATTAAGTATGATCTTCTTGACTTATTAGCAGCAATAATTTTCCCTTTTTCACTCCATTTGTTATCCTTCCCAATACGAGTACGTACGTAATCATTTACTTTTAATACCGGTAAATCTCGTGCTCCATTTCGAGAGTCATAATTTTTCTTGTACCTTTCTTTTTGTTGAATATCATTTTTCCTCATCTGTCTATCCACTGGTGATTTTGGTATGAGAGTTGATGGTAGAACTGGCAATTTCGTCTGAAGATTTCGTCCCATCAGCGCTACAGCTGGTGCAACACCTGTTGTACTATGTGTTGTATTTCTATGTTGTTTTTCTTTCCAACGTTCTTTTTTCTTAACTTCAGGCAAAATAGGAAACGGTACTCTACGTGGAGCTGTCACGCAAGAAGGAGTAGCACCATCCTTAAGGGTGATTTTTACTGGTGTTGTAATCATTTTACCAAAAGATGCAAATATATTATTTTCAATATTGTCAATGCGTTTAATTAGATTAAATGTAATGAGTTCATTTCGTCCTAACAAATTGTTTTTCGTTCCACGGATTACATATATCTCACAGTTCTCAAACGTTGAACCGTGACATAACTTAGTTGTAAACTTACCAACACAACGAACTGCCCCGCCAGGCGATGACAGGTGTTTACTTACGGCTGCAAGTTCAGGTTTCGGATATAAACTTTTCCAAGTGCTCTCTGTAATAACTGTAACGTCTGCACCAGTATCCAATTTAAATTCTATATCTTTCATATTTATCTTCATGTTTATATTCCATGGTTCCGCATTGGCTTTGTTGTATGTAATGGAATCCAAATAAAATTCATCATTGCTATCCTCGTCTGTCTCAACTTCTACTATTTCCCTGATATTCTTTGAACGACACATTTTCGCAAAATGTCCTGGTCGTTTACATTTGTTGCAACTCTTTCCTTTTGCAGGACATCGATCTTGCTCGTGTTGATATCCACATTGGCTGCAATCTTGATTTTGACGCGTTGTTCGTGTTGCTGTTGACGACCAATTCCTCTGATATCGACCTTTGTTTGACCGCAACTCTTGAACACTCAACTCTTCATTCACGCTCGACACGCTATCATCATCTTCATTCATTCGCGATTGTTGTTTAATTTGCATTTTAATCATCTCTGTTTGTCTTGAGATATCAATAGCTTTGGCCAAAGTTAATCCACTGGTAAGCTGTAATTTTTGCTTGACTTGTTTGTCTTTCAGACCAAGAACAAGACGATCACGCACGTGGTCATCTGCGTCGATATACGAACAATGAATAACTAATTCTTGTAATGACCGAATATATTCTTCAACGGATTCCCCTTGGTTTTGTCTCCTTTCGTTAAAAATCACCCGTTCATGTATTATGTTTCGTTTAGGGATGAAATATCCTGTAAATTTCTCACTGATTTCTTTATAATATTCGTCTGCGTCATCTGGCTTTATTTTAGCATCCAACGATAACGTTTTAAAAATCTTTGAAGCTTCTCTGCCACCCATGCAGTAAATTAAAGCATCTCGTTGATTTTCACCAACTTGTTTATCAAGAAACGAAATTCTTCAGAACCGGTTAAAATCATCTAACCAATCTTCCCAATCGGCCGGTTTAAATGAAAATTTCGCTGGCTGTTGATATTGTGCCATTTTGGCTAACGCTGATTTTAACAGTTAGTAATTAAAGTATAATGGAAAATATAAAATAACTTGTAGTAATATAATAAATTTAACATCTGACACCATGTCACAATCAAGCTGATAGATTGATAGTATATAATTAAGACTTCAATACAACATGTTCGTACAGTTGCCATGAGGGGAATAAACTAAAACATAGGTTACATACATATTCGATAATAGCAGTCACGCTCATATCAGGTTACACTTACTCAGGTTACATACAGTTAAGCTGTACGTAACAGTCGAAACTGTCCGTATGAATATTTTCTGTCAGTCAGACACGCTGATTTAAAGGATGACGTTGAAGAAAAGAGCAATATTCCCCGCCAAATATGCAAATGAGCTATTTTCTACTTTGCATACGAAAGGATTTAGCGATCAAGTGTCACGCTGTGGAGTAAACAAAACATTTAAGACTTTTTCGTGTCTGACTGACAGCGGCCAGAAAGGATCGAAACATTTATATAATTTCAAGGTAAAATACACTCATTATTCTTTATTTTTACTACTTAATAATACAAAACAAGTGAATTCATATTGATTGATGTAATTTTGTTAGAAAATCATGAACAGAAAAACGCAAAATTTCATGTTTTAGTTTGTTGTTGTTCTCATAAATTCACGAGCGGCCAACTCGATGCTCTCTCTAAAACATTAATTTTATCCACATCGAAGTCTATAGTCTCAATCCAACATATGTATATATATAATGATGGTAAAAGTATCTATTTTGGTGAAAACAATTGATTTTTGTCTGAATTTCTTGCTTTATTTTTGACGCTTGTAAAATTTTTGGTTTCACTTCTGATGGAATCGCCCCTTTAATCAGGAAATAAAGGCGAAAAATTTATTCCTTGCCTGTAAGAAGTTCAGGTCTAACTTCTATTTAACAAGTCAATTGATTACGCTACTCCCACTACCGAATTTCTAACAAAACATGAGTTCAGTGAATTAAACAACATATAGGCCTACAGTCAAACTCGGTTAATATCCCCTCTTTTAATGTCCCGCCTTGCTTAATATCCCTGCATAAAACTGATTTCTATTTTCCTTTCTCCATACAAACTCTCATATTCCTACCTCACTTAATATCCCACCTCGCTTAAGGGCCATTTACACTGCAGCAAAATAGGCACGGTACTCGTCAATTAACACATCAAAGGTGTGAAGGTGTCAAGTGTTTTTGAGCACGGGCCAAGCAAAAACACTGTCTAAACGGCTTTTTCAGACATTGAAAAGCGGCACCGTGCCTACTATTTTGATCGGGCCGAGATCATTTCTCGAGGTAGTCTCGGCCCGCTCAAAAAGTGGGCACCGTGCCGTTTTGCAGTAATTATGACGTCATCGTAGAAGTTGCGTCTCTTTACAGTGGAATTCTGAGGTTTTCTAATAAAATCAGTAACAGACTAAAGATTACCAAAGCTAGATAAGCACATTAAGCATATTTTGTTACGTATTTCTTTTGAAAATTAATGAAGTTTCTGTAGTATAAGGTTTAATTATGCAAATTGTAACTACGAGTGCGGAGCGTAAATTTAGATGTGTCTTTTGTCACAGAAATACTGATCTGGCGTGGTAGCATGTTCAGAAGGTGAAAGACTAACCCAAATGTATTTGAATTTTGCTCAATGGAGATAGGAATGTAACAAAAATTTAAATATTACAATTGATGAAAAACATAGTGATTTTCAGTTCAACGGAATCCTTACAAGTTATTTAACATAATTGAATCTCAATTTATCGAATTTCACATGTAAAACCATTAAATAACGAGAAACCTATAATTCAGTTTGTAAGTTTTCAATCTCGGCCCGCGTAAAAATATGCACGGGCGATCTTGAAAACAGTTTTTAATAAGCTGTGTAAACCCTGAAAAAAAACAGCACGGGCCGCATTCTTGTTAACACCTCGGGTGTTAACTGACGAGTACCGTGCCTTTTTTGCTGCAGTGTAAATGGCCCTTTAATGTCCCGCTTTTCATCCGTACCAGAGGGGGGATATTAAGCAAGTTCGACTGTAATGCCAAGTCATGTTCTAATTAGACAATCCTGATCTATTATTATCCACTATAGTGAAATCTGTATATTAACAGCCGGTTGTTAGAGTGTAGCCAAATTGACCACTATATGCAGGTGGCAGGGCCAAAAAATGTTTATTCTTCAAGAAACCTGACTTTTTATTCAAACGACTTCTGTGAACTTTTCATCTGAAACGTTCCTTATAGCCTAATATTGTCATTTCTCTAAATTGAGGAGAAAAATGAATCAAAATGAATTTTCTTCTGAATTTTGGCCAGCCTTCCAGAAACCTAGTTGCCAGGTTGCTGGGTTTTGTCCGACCCTGGCAGTGGGTCTTTAGATACAGACATGATTCAGTAAAAAATGCTATTTTAGACCTTGCAGGAGTGACCATTATTTAATCAGGCGGCTGCTTTATTTGAAGTGACCTATCTCATTACAAAAGGTTGCAAAAAGAAAAATTAAAAAAAAGCCTTAATTAAATTTAACAACACAAGTGAAATCTAGGAAGCCTTTAACTAAAACTATTTATATACATTACTTTATCCAATAAGAATGTGGCATTCTATTTACCAATACGTAAACCAAATGATTATTTACATCACATCATCATTTTAACATACCTTCATTTCCACTAAGAATCTCTCCGCCATAAATGTCCAGTAATAAATATGAGTATGATTGCCCAAATACCAGTATAATTAAACCGATAAGAGATACAAATTTCAAGATTCCTTGAAGAGATGAAGCTGATTTCTGAATAGCTTCTATTGATTGTTTTTCTTGTGGTTCTCCTCTAACTAGCAATTGTGAAAATAATATATAAAAGCTTTCTTCTAATGGCAAGAAAAGAAATCTTGCAGCCAATGATCCAAGGTTATTGATCACATCGAAAACACCTTGTTCAGCAAAATTTAAAACTGCAAAAAAAGTCATAATATATTTCTCTCCTTCTGTCAAGAACTGTTTAAGAAATGATTGTTTGATGAAGCTGATTGTTAGCCAGAGTTGATTCCTGTCTACCAATGGGTTGGATGTAAAATTTGGTAAAAGATCTTTCGATGCACGTAATGGAAATTCCAGATTCTTGGAATCAATTTTTTGAGTTAATACTGTACTATTGTTGAACATAAAAACAAAAAACCCATTATAAATCATTACATAAGTCATTGCATGAATTAATTGTGCAATACAAAATGCATATAACCCTAATTTAGGATAAAAGATGATCAATAATGCTGTTGAAATACATTTAAATCCAAGAGCTGTACCTTCTGAAATCACCTTCAGTTTAATAAATTGATTAGTTTGTGCAATAACCCAGGCAGGTTCAGCGCAAAGTTCAAGACATGCACAAAGACCAAATACATAAACAGAAATTTTATATTCAAAATGTAATTCGTTTTGTGGTAGCTGAAGTAGATTAAGCCAGATAAAAGTTAGAATAAATGATAAAAATATACCAAATGGTAATGATATCCATAAAAGATTGATTGTTTGTTGCCAGTTTTTCTCATTTTTACTATCACGCGTTAAACATGCTTTACGAAAAGCTTCACGAGACATAAATAATAATGAGGAATAAAGAAGTGTAAGTCTTACATTGACAATGCCAAGCATGTCTTTAGATATATATCGAAGTACCAAAGCGTTTAGCATAAAAGTTAGTAAACGAAATATCATTTGTAATATCATATTATAGGTTGCAGAATGTAACGCATTTTGAACATTATTCAATGCCATCTCGCCACAAGAATAGTATTAATCTGATGAATAATTTTGATTATAGAATGATTTCAAACCAAAAGGATTAATAAACCAAACCCCTAAATAAAATAAAAACCAAGACCAACCAAAGTAGCAAAGTAGCGAAGCTTTCTTCTAAATTTTTCTTCTGAAATTAGCGGCATATCCAATCTGCCTCATAATTCATAACTTCAATTCGGAGTTTCAAACGCACAAGAGAGGCAAAATTTTGCCAAAGGATTTGAGACATCATGGCGGACGGAGACGATAAAATGGAAGATAACGAAAGTTTGGGTTCTACTTTGTTACAAGGTGAAAAGCATGATGAGATTAGTAATAATAAACATTATTATATAGCTAATTTGATTGAATACTTCCCCCTGGCATTATCTGACTCTCTAAATTCTTATCGTCCATCGAAATCGCAGCACGATTTTATCCTTATTTAATGGGGAAAATAAACATCGTAACTTTGATCGAAATTCCAAATTCCAAATATGGCATTACTTGAATGTAGTTTATTTCAAGCTTATCTATGAGTTTCCCTTTCACTATCTCTGGATTGTTTGCAAGAGAAATTTTTGCGAGGATCATAACACAAAAGCGAGAAAAGCTCAATATTTATGTCACAATTTATTTTATCAAAATGCATGGCTGCGGCCGATAAAAAAACTATATCGCGCGGCAGATATCCCCGCTGCGCAGTAGAGGTGGCGCGGACAGCGTTTTCTTGTTCACTGCCCGCCAGAAAAAGTTAAAGTCTGTCCGCACTGCACTGCAAACATTTATCAAAGTTTCTGTCCATGTTGCACTGCCACTGCAGAAATTTCAAAAAGTTCAAAAAGCTGTTTGGATAAGATACTCAACTACACAGCATTATAGCTCATAGTTGTCCAATCTGAAATTTCTAGTCTTTGTTGCTTATCTGATTTTTATCCAAGAAAACTTATCAACCAAGTGTAGTGTATTTTCTGAGTATAGGCAATACTTGTGCTGAATTGCAAAATTCCAATATATATTGCAAGATTCCTTTTGATGTGATCTCATATGAAAAAGTTTACACATTGCCTGATGAATTGAGGATGTTTAAGTTAGCTGGTAAATACTAAACAACACATATCCTGTTCTTTAAAATACTAGTAGGATTGCCATTTGCATATACATATTGAAGAGGCTATCAATATCACATAGAACTTAAAATTAATTCAAAGCCGCAGATAGATTGCCTGAGCAAATTATCGAAGCAAAGATCAACAGCAAGCCTTGAGATTATTCCAAAATATATTACAATTATTGAATACCTGATAATTTACACAAAATTTATTGATGTATGGATTATATGCTTCTGCTACAGTTGTAAAAAATCCTCAAACGATAGGCTCTACTGCAAACAGAATTAGACCCCATTTTGTAACAAGTTTGGAGCTAAGACAGCAATTGTAAGAAGGCAAAGAGAGGCAAAATTGAGTCACGACAACACAAAATACTTTGCATCTTGCACATGTCTTTTTATCTTCAAGATCACACTATAAATATACTATAAGGAATCTTTATCAATCATTTGCTATATAGATACCATAAAACACTACAATTAGTGATAAAAAAGAAAATCATATTTTGTTTAAATCTTGATTTTTTCATTGTTTTTTCTCCAGTATTCTCCGTGCTGGCGGTGCACGGTGAAAATAATGAAAATTTGCGCGGTGTTCATACGGTTACGGCTCCGCTGGTCGCGCGCGGCCCCTCAAGCGGTGCGGTTGCCACCTCTACCGCGCAGTACAAAGATTCCATGGTCTGGATGCTGATTTTTTATCTTATGAAAAAATGTATAGATATTTAATAAATAATAATAGATATTAATAGATCATTTACATTTAAATGATCATAATGATTGATATCTGATAATAGAACATAATTATTCTCTAGCGTTTGGAACAGGTCCTAACAGCTGGTCATGAAATACCCCTGTATTCATTGTATCTGTTTAATAATGTTGGATCTGCGCAGCTAAAACACTTTACCATCTGTATTGTATCTTTATGTACCATCAACAGGGTCCGACAAAAGGTTCAGCCTTCTGGAATCCTAGGGGCATTTCAACATTTTCTTCTGAATTTTCTTGTTGAGGTTTGACCAGAAAATCATTAAAAACATCAATTTTCTTCTGAATTTTGTCTAGCCTTCCGGGATCTAGGATCCCAGGATCCCCACTTTTGTCGGACCCTGACCATCAATAGTATGTTTCCAGTGCTCTGGTTAGGCTATCTAGTTATCTGTTATCTGGTTATCTGGTTATCTGCTTATGGTTATCAGATGCTCTGAGACTATCTCTTGCACATTTTGGAATACATATCAAATCATAATTCAACTTAAATGTAGAATGATTACGAAGATCAATATAATTTATGCTGGAATGTTTGATTTGATTCGCAAATTTTATCCAAAAGTATCCATTGCAGACCATGTGTGACTGAAAATTTGGTTAGTTAATGAGACAACTACAGAAGTTTTCTGAACAACAAACTATGTTAGTGTTTGCTTCGTTTTGCTCTCAGTGGAGCTCAATATATTGTTAAATCAATTATAAAGTGTATCTTGGGCAAGAATGAGAATTGTAACACATTAACAATTATAAATAATTGTGAATTTTTTATCTTACAACCACTTTGAAGTAGAGGTGCACCGATTAATAAATTTGCCGATTATCTACACACTATCAATATTTACCGATAAAATTTGAATAATCGATCGATTAATCAGTATACCGATTATTTTCCAGTCTAAAATTATTTTTTGTAATTTCAACTCAATATTATTCAATAATTGCTTGAGGAAATTCAGCATACAAAAACATTACAGGTAATATATTTCCAATATAAAGTAGATTTTATTTAATGGTGTTAAATGAATGACAGGCCTAGCATGCATACAGCTTGGATATTGTTATTTGAAGATTATAAAATTAAAACACAGACAAGTTTCATTTCTCAATTTGCTTGTAATACTTCGATTATGTCAAAGCCTTTGACAATGAATTTAAATGTATAAAAATTCACAAAAAATGTATTCCATATATTTGTATTAGATTCAAGTTATTATGTTTGATAAAATCCAAAGAAATATCCAAACTAGTATTCCAGAAAGGTAGAAAACCACCTACAAACTTTATCATTGATCGTTGAAAATAGTCGTTGTAGTGAAATTTGATTCCAACATGTGCATTTATATTTGCTCTGATCTGTGATTGGCTAAGAGGCAGAGAAAACAATGAAAGTGATTGTGTGATCACGAAGTGAGAACAAAATGGCGCAAACTACGAAACAAATTGATTTGCAATGAAAAGAGTTACTCATTCACAACCACTTTCCAGATGAGTGGAATTATTGATTCTACTGTTTATGGAGCAATTTTATATAGTTAATTGAAGTCGTTTTGAAATATAATATAGATAAAACTCAAGTGTTGATGAAGAATGTTATATGATGAATATATATACCGTAATCAAAATTTTTGCTGATCAGAAATTATAATCGGTCGATTACCGATTACCCAAAAATGTTTAAAAAATATATCGATTAACGATTATTTTCTGATTAGTCGGTGCACCTCTACTTGAAAGATAAAACACTTATGGTACTGAAATTCAACAACCAAACCAATGTTAACTGATAGTTGAACTTCAAATTACATCAAATAACTCCTTGAGATGAACTTAAAAGTTACTCAATATTTCTGAAAACGCCGTGTGAAAACTGATGATCTAAAATTGTGGATGTGCAATATTTAACTGATTGACATACTAATTGTTAACATCACAACAAGTGTCCACATATTAAGCTTCCATAATAGGATCAAATGACAAACTCGTGTCAACTATGCAAAAACAAAGACAATTTCATAAAAAATTATAAATTAGCTCAATGATCTCTCACAAAAACAAATATATAGGCCTATCCTAAATTATGCTATCTCTAAGAAGTGAATTTATGAAAGTAGCAAATCAATTTTATGTTTGATATATGTAACTGTTCTTGTCAGAATCGACAATCGGGGCAAAACCCAATTTTTCAGTATGGCGGAAAGAAATGGGAAGTTATTGAAAAAATATCAAATAAGGCATTTTCATTTTATAACTTCATTTAGGTAATAAAAACATTATCTTTCTCGTGAAAATGTTCTCTGTTCCATATGTTAACAAATTAATGGTTTATTCTTGATTCAAAGTCGTTGCTAAGGAGGTTTGATGAAATGAAATGTACAGCGTTACAGTATTCCAATTGAAATTGAAATCGTTTCTCCAAAACGTAAGTTATTCAAAATTTAAAACCAACTTTAAATCATGAAGGTTGAATCATAAATGTTTAAGAAATATTTTATTAAAGTATCGGAGAACAAATTCATCATTGTTCAATGTTTTCTTTTAATCATAACATGATGAACACAACATTAAATAAATGAGTTTGAATAATGACTTTTCCGTATGATAATAAAAGCGATCGGAAAATTTAAATCTATTTTAACAGAAAGTTTCTCATGTGTTAGTAATTTAATAAGTTAAACTATTATAATTATTGAGTAATTGATTAATTAAAGCGATTCCTCAATTTACACCGATCATTTATGGAACTGAAGTGGACTCAAGTCTTATAAATAAATTTAGTAACTTCAAAATTTACGTAAACACATTTAAGGCATTTTCAAATCGTTGTTTTATGTTTGCAAATTTGGAAAGCCGTGTAACATGAGATAGAGTAAAAGAGAATAAAAAACCACTACCGTTTGATTTTATGTGTTGTCTTCTATTTAAAAATTTTATAAGTTGAATAAACTTTGTGCTGCTTTTTCTCTGTTGCATGATTTCATTTTTTTCTGCACAAATAAATGTATCTTAATACATAAAGTGAGTTATAGTTGTCTGATCAGAAAACGAATTGGATATTTATGAAGTTCTACAGTAGGCTATATTATCAAATGAAACGAAATCCAAAAATTTGTTGAATTGTCGATTCTGACACGAACCGTCACATATAATCAAACTTCAAATTATTGTTAAATATTAAATGGTAGGCTAATATGTGATATATTAAAAGATATAGGAAAATTCCGATCAAATCCGATCCGATATGGTATTTGATATGATATTTTTCAGTTCGATCCGAAATGTCGGATATGAAAGCAGGAAACTTGCCTGCCGATATAAAGCCGATCTGCTTTGTACATTCGAACTTGGTTAATATCTTTTTAATGTACCACCTTGTAGTATCTCGTGATAATTCACACCTACTATTGCGCAACAACTAATTCAGTTCACTCATGTCATTATATTACTAATACCGTATTATTATTATTACAGTAGAAACCGTTTATAACGGCACCCCTGGGGAATCTGAAAAAAGTACGTTATAGGCGATGTGCCGTTATAGCCGATATTACATCATAACAATAGAACACTAGAAAATGACTTGGCCTTATTATTCGTTTTGATGACGCATGCGCAGTAGCACAACAAAAACCATGCGATTACTGTTTTCAATCGTTTTGGAAAGAAGTGAGATCGAAAAACTACAACTTCATTATAAACAGCAATTTATGTTGTTCATCTGATTTGTTATTTATTGAGTTAAACAACACTAAAGAAGTGGAATAGTTTTCAAAATGGTTTCTGTTAAACCGGATTATTAGTATTCAATTTACTTTTAAATGGACGAAAAATTTATGGTTTTTATTATTATTATGGCGAATGATCGGCTTTGATTTGTTTTGTTGTTCATGATGTTGCTTTAAATTTTATTTGACTATAGATTCAATGTTATAAAAACAGTGACACAAATGTTTTCCTTTCAAATTCTAAAAAAACTTCACTGTTTTATTTGATGTTGCATGTCCAAATAACTCGCAGAGCAAAGTGTGACATTTTATACGTTCCATCGCATCCAAAATACATTCTTATTGTTGAAAAATTACTATATTGTTTGTATTTGATAATGAAAACAAAAGACTTTTGTAAAATAAGACGGTAAAAACGATTTTATTGGTTCACGGGAATAAAAATGGGTGACGTTATAAGAGATAATCCGTTATAAACAGTGACGCTATAACCGATAATTATTAAGAGAAAACCTACTAAAATTTGCCGGGAACAAAGAATTAGTACGTTATAAACAGTAATCCGTTATACAAGGTGACGTTATAAACGGTTTCTACTGTATTATTATTATTATTATTATTATTATTATTATTATTATTATTATTATTATTATTATTATTATTATTATTATTATTATTATTATTATTATTATTATTATTATTATTATTATTATTATTATTATTATTATTATTATTATTATTATTATTATTATTATTATTATTATTATTATTATTATTATTATTATTATTATTGTTATTATTATTATTATTATTATTATTATTATTATTATTATTATTATTATTATTATTATTATTATTATTATTATTATTATTATTATTATTATTATTATTATTATTATTATTATTATTATTATTATTATTATTATTATTATATCCTATCAAGTACCAAGTACATATCCTATTAAGTTTATTCTGCCGTAAAAGGGACGGCACATTCCTATAATGTGACTGTCTATACTACTACTATTAAGTTTATTAACAAATCCTACCAATTGAACCCCACATGTGTTTATATATCTCTTAGTCTTCAGTATTGGTTCTAATATGAACATCGCACACCTTGCTTAATATCCCATATTAACTGATTTCTATTTTCCATTCTCCATACAAACTCTCATAATACTGCCTTGATATCCTCCTTTTCAACTATAACAGAGGGGGATATTACCGTTAAGCAGATTCGACTGTATACTAATTAAACTACACTATCTAAATAAAGTGACAATGATTACAATGATTTCCACAGGTGAACCATCCAACGAGGATTCTGATAAAAAGATAGCATCTTTAAAAAGAACACATGATAGTAGTCTAGACTTCTGTCGATATTCTCTAAAGCCATGCAAACGAAGCAAACTGAAAGGACTTGATTTCTGTGATAAACACATTTTAGAAGATAAAGACAGTCCCTTTCAAAGATGTAATTTCATTTCAAAGACAACTGGTACATCATGCACAAATCCTGCACCAAAACGTATCAATAAAAAGAGGTAAATATTTTTGACAGAGTTTTTATTTTTGTTGCTGTTATTAAATAAGCAGGGAGGCTACCTTGTGGGTTATTCCTGTGAAATGCAGCTTCTTTGTGTCATATTGCCCATGAAACTGTTCATTGTTATTGATGGAGAATACACCTTTTGTGTCATTTCTTTAATGGTTCATGAACTGTGTGTGAAGTTTTCATGAGTTGCATGGCTCAATAAAATTGAGTTCACAAAGGAATTACTGCAGGCAAAAAAACATTTTAATTGCCCCGATTTCACCAGTTGGAATGATTTCTTTGCACTTTTCCGAATTGAAAACTGTATTTATTTTAAGCATGTTCCAATCAATGTCATTATCACTAAAATGGTGTCCTTTCTCAAACTCAAGTTGGTGACTTGAACAGTCTATATGCATTTTAGTGGGGAAATTTGTATTTTGTAGACTCCTGATGAACTGTTCAGCAAATGTTTGACTTTTTTGTCCTATCTTGATACATTTGAAAAGGACAATTACCAACTTATTAACCATGACTTGCCAACCATTAAGTTTTGGCAATGAAATGAAGCAAGACTTAGACCAGTCAAGTTTTTTTTTCAAATTTAACAAGTTGCAAAATTGCAGATTCTAGATTTTGAAGGTCTAAAAATCAGATCCCATGAATCAAATCAAATCAGCCGAAATTTGTGTACACCAATTGTTTATTTATTTCATTGGTCAAGGGATTATGATCTAGAAAACAAAAGAGAGAATTTCATGTTTTATGAGTAAGATCACGTGTAGTAGGATTCAATCCTTTGAAAACGTTGTTTTGTGTAAACTTGATGGTTTTTGAATTAATGATGATGATGAGTTACATCTAGCTACGAAACATGAAAATCTGGAAAAAAGATTGACAAAAGATTTAGCTTTCCGAAATCTTGACAAAAATTCGTATTTTTTTGTTGAAGCTTGTCCTATACATCAGGAAGTTATCAATTTTCTTCTGAATTTTCTCTTGCCTTCCGGAGCCTATTGTAGGATCCCAGGATCCCCACTTTTGTCGTACCCTGGTTATTAATAGTTCATGAACAGTTTATGAACATTTGGGCAAAAAATATGTTTATGCTCATGAACTTATTCACAGGAAAAGCAATGGTGAGAAAAAGTCTGAAATTCCTCAGTCTCTTGACCTTCTCAATTAAATAATGTTTAGACTTTGATTAACTTTCACGAAACAAAATTCTAAAGCTTGTTTTCAATTAGTTTCAGTTGTTAGTGCATTACATGTTTGTGTTATGTTAAATGTGTTTTTAACTGTTATATGTTTGTTTGTTTGTTTTAGCTTTTGTCTTGTCCACACACGCAATCCTAATTTGAAGAAAGCTCTTGCTCTTAAAATGAAGAAAAAAAAAAGCAAAAAGTCAAAACATTCTGGAAGTAAACCTGACTATCTCAAAGGAAAACCACTACAACACAGTTCAAAATATAGGCCTACTGAACAAAATGAATGTGAAGAAGTATTTGGTAAGGATTTATTATCTATTATAGGCTACATGTACCCAGATACAATGTAACATAAAAGTGAAGCTTGTTTATATTTCTTTATTAAAATCTCAATTAATCAATCAATATTACCTTAACAACACATTTTAGCATTGCCTAACAGAAAGGCTGGATACGCTTTCACTTTTTACAAGGATTTCATTTTTCTAGTAATAATTGAAGCTGCCTAGATTGTTGAAGCTCTGCCAATAAATCATAAAAATATTTTCTTCTGAATTGGCTCTAACCTCCTAACCCTCTAATCTAGGATTCTTAATTTTTGTCGATCGCTGTTTGAGACACCTTGGACTTCATAAAATCTACAATAAACATAAGTGCTGTTATATTCATGAATTGCGCTCTACAACAATTGTGTTTCTCCATTGTTATTAGATAGTGAATCACCGCCAGAGACAAATAATGACAACCGAATTGAGACAACATGGCTAGGTGACCAAGAAACAGATTCAGATTCTATTGACAGCGACGAAGAAGACCCACTCAAGTAAGATTTTGACGTGTAAATGGTATCTCGTTATATCTGTTAATTGATATAAATTATGTGTCCGTGAAAAGTTAAAGCTCAAAAGATAACTGTTTAAAGTTATATTCTCTAATGTGGTTAAATAAAACTTTTAAGTTAGGTTGAAAGCAGGTCTAGAAAAGTGTAAGCTTTGCAGGCCGTGGACAAGCCATTTGTGATAAGATGAATGCAACATTATTAACCCATTGTTTTGGTTTTTGTGCGCTGGCCGGAAAATGTTACTGGGTGTAGCAGTTATTGTTGTCACAGTTTCCTAGCGTGCTAGCTGCTTTTGAATTACCTATCTCAATGTGATATTGGTTTTGTAATTTGCTGATCATTGTGGATCTTAGGAGGGTTATTGCAACGTTTCGAATTATCAATGTAATTCATCTTCAAACTTAAAGGAAATGTTACAGACAATGACTACTGTAATTATGGAATACATTATGAAAATAACCTGGACTTCACAGGATCAGTTTGCACATTAAGTGTTGGGTGTAACTCTCAGTCAACGCAAGCATCTTATGTATCAAGCAATTAATTTGAGGCACACTTCCTGACAAAAGTAAAGACATTTTTCGTTTACAACGCTACACCCAGGACTTCTCAAGTGTGTACCGACAGCTGACCCACTATGTCCAGCAACACGTTGGTAAAGGTGTTGACAAGTATAGCCAACACCTTTACCAACTTACAATTTCTTTTCAGCAATGCCTGACTAAGATATATTCTGCAGTAAATACTTTAGGTGTAAAGGGAAAGAAAACGCCCATTAATTTGATTGTCTATAGTCTAATAATACCTACTCATATTGTAATATACCTAATATACTAATAGTAATAGCCTAACAATATTTTTAAATTTATGTCTTTAATAATAACGAAATATAAATATAATGATTGTTTCTCACACATTGTTTCCGTTTACAGGTATGCTGGTGTTTGGACACTTGAGGAATCAATGAAAATATTGAAAGATAAGATGATTCGTTTGCGATCATTGTATGAGGGCCAATTCAAAAGAGTTGAATATATGTTAAAAGATAGAAGAAGGAAATATTTACATGATTCAATGTCATCTGAAGGTGGTTGCTGCTCAACAAATCCTGACGGTGATTGTTTTACCTCTGTAGTTTAGTATAGATACAGTCAATATCACATAATTAAGCCCTGGGCTAACAACGGCAACTTTCATGCAACAAATCTGTTTTTCTTGGAACACTTTTCTGTGTTTTGAAGCATTCTTTTCAAAGGCGACTAAACAAACCCAACTTTCTTAAGATTTTTCTAGAAAAACTCAGAGGGTCTTGTAGGTTCCTTGTAATATTGTAATTTTTCTAAATTTTCTTTCGAATTTTGGCCAGTCTCCCAGAAACCTAGTTTCCACGTTGCAGGGTTTTGTCAGACTCTGTGTGTATTTGCTCCAGATTCTGTGAATTGTATAATGACATTGTGATCAAGTTTGATTATCAATTTCAACCTATCTTTCTACGTCAAAATGATTTTTAAACTTTTTAAATTTTAGTAGAAATTTGATTTGATATTTATTTATTGAAAAGTTAAGTATTTCCTTTTACTGATTTTAATCTCATACTTTTTTAACCAGATATTCATAACAATAAAAAACTCCACAATGCATTGAAACATTACCAGAAATTAACGGGACAAGATGCAGCTCTTGAAAAGCAAACCAACGAAAAACGCACGAAAGGTGCAACGTCACATTCAAAACCATCTTACCTACCACGATGTCATCATATTATCAGTGGACAACGTTGTCAAGCAAAGTCAGTACCATTGTCAAGATTTTGCCTTGAGCGTATCTTTTTCAACAAGATTTCTGTATTTGAGGTTATATGAAGCTATCAGACATAAAAGCATTTTTGTTTAGAAAAAGAAAAGTTTATTTATGAAGCTTTCTTGTTGTTTTATGTTGCTTTAAATTTCCCTCTTTGAATAGAGCCTACAACCTATAGGCCTACACAGAGAAAATTAGAAGTAATTATATAAGTGCATGGCCAGATACAAATATTCATCTTACCACCTTTCTAATTAGTTTTAGCATGTTTCATTTTTGACTCTCATTCTTTCCACCTATCTAGTTATCCGCGTTTCAAGTTTTATGAAAAGTTCAACCTTGTAAATAATTTTTAAAAGAGAAAGGAAAGATGTTTGTTATTGTTTCATATTCCAGAAACATTTACGGTTATTATATCACTTACCACTTTAATCTACTCTGTATAAATTGCAAACATTGTGCATTATCATTCCGTTTCTCTAATTTACTTAACAATTACAAATAGATATTTGTTATGATCCTACTCAGTTATTGTTCAAACCATGTTCAATTGACCATTTGATAGATTCTAATGAGAATTGTGAATCACCTGTTCTTCATATATCTGCAATTACTGTATGTGATAAACATGTTTATCTACCACCACTTACAAGTAGTGAAGCTGTAGCAGCAACATTAGAATTTCCATCGGAGATCAAGAAGCAAACCAGGTAAGTTTTCTCCCCCTCTCTTTATAATACCCCCGCTTTGCTTAAGATCCCCCCTCGTAAAACTGATTTCTATTTTACGTTATCCATACAAACCCTCAATTTCCTACCTTGCTGGCTGTCCCACTTTTCATCCCTACTAGCTAGAAAGGGGGTAGTAAGCAAGTTCCAGTAAAATTATGATTTATGGGAGGTATTTCAAGACATTTTGGAAACTTTTTCAGGAATTTATAATATGAATTAATAGTTGTAGTAGATGTAGTATGGGTCGTTACCAAGGCTATTATCCACCTAAAGCTACAAGCTTATATTGAAATATCTATACAGGCTAAGCGGTTTTCAAATAACCGGAATTATAATGTATGGAGCAAAACATCAATGAAACTGCTTGATGGTAAATGCAGAGCAGTAAAGAAATACTGGCTTTATTATTCTTCGGTTCGTATTTATGTGAAACTCAGAATATCTGACTAACTCATAATAATCTTTGAGTCATTCTTTCGATATAAAAAGTATTTGATTAATTGATGAACTTTTCATGAACGGGTCATGTTTGGCAAAGGTTAAGATTAATTAAGGGTCTGTATTTATTGTTAATGTTTGTTGTTAAATGTAATTCAGATGATATTAAACTTGGATGCACTAAGAAATCTCAGGTGATTGATGTGACATGTCAATCATGGTAGTGGCCTGGGAATAGATATTGAGTAGGTCACATGATCACATCATCAACTGGGCATGTCTGAGGCTCAGAGGTGTTCTTGTGCAATTATGTGATATCATCATACTGCTCTTGCCTCAGCGTCAAGCATATCTCGTGCAGTCATTTGGCTATCATCATACTGCTCGACCTCAGCGTCAGTGAAATTGTCTCTCTGGTCAGCCACGTCTGCACCAATTCATCAATATTCTCGAGATCGTCATTTCAGATTCTCTCGCATATTCACATGCGTCATACTCACACAGTTGTTGATATTCCTGACGTCTTGATGTCGGTGACTCTTTGTTTGCAAGCTTTCAAACAATAGTCCATACAATCTGTTCAACTGTAACACTAATATCAATCTCAATTATGAACTGGAAGAAGGTGGGGATTTCTTTCCCACCCTCCTCCCATTACCCAAGTATTAATGTAAAGAGGTTAGTTTATTAGATTTCATCAGTTGTATTATCAGTGTGACTGGTGTCTGGTGGTGGAGACAGGCCTATCTTCCAGCCAGCTTATGTCCAAAATGGCTGTATCCAACCATCCAAGCACCTATGCCAAATTCTAGACATCTTGGGCAGTTAAGTTTAATTCAAAATGATGCATCTTACTTTTTACCGCACATTGTATAATAAAATTTTCTTGGATGAAAAAAAAAATGCGGTTAATCAATACCATTTTAAATTATTATCCCTGGTCAACAATTTGCACCAATCCCTTTTAATAATGTGCTAATTTTTATTAATTTTAGTATTGATAGCAATGAATCAACTGATTGTCCAGTAGCTACAGAAACTGTGAATGAAACAGACATTGTCCACAACCAGCAACAAATTGATAACATTAAAAAGAAAGAAAATGAATTGACTAATTCAAACAAAGACAATGTTCCAATTCTGATAATGCCGCAAAATCTTGAAAATGAAACTATAGAAACTGGCTTTAAAGCTACAACATTAACCGATACATCAAATCAAGCATCGCACACTGCTTTATCGGCTGAACATAAAAAAGAAACAGCGGAGGCTTTAATATCAAATGATTTGCATCAAACATGGGATGAACATAATAAGAAAACTGAGGATATGAGATCAGAAGAAGAAAAACAACTGAATTTGAATGCAAACAATGAATCAAGTACTACAGACATGCCATTGATAGTTAATCCTACGTTGGGCGTATTAAACTTTGAGACAAGTAAAATGTTAAAAGGTACATCAGTGAACAACGCCAGTGATGTTTCTGGGAATGATTTGTTTGCAAGAAATGTCACAGAAACTAAAAAGAATACCGAAAAAACAATATGTAGTGAATTAAAAGCTAAGACATTAGAAAGTGAAGTTAAAGTGGCAATTGAAGCTAATATGTGTAATAAAGAAATATCTACAAATGAAAATGAGCATAGCACAACATTAAATATTAAAAATGAGAAATGTTTACCTATTTCTAAAGAGACGGTACAAGATATATGTGCGAGTGGATCTAGACCGATGGAAACATCAAAACAACTGACCAGTAACAAAGATAAAATTGCTGATATATATACGACAAATAGTAATGTATCTACTGTAACATCGTTAACAGATAAAGTATCCTCTAAAAATGATCCACTTCCAAAGTTAGGTACGGAGAATGATCCTCTTGAAATTTTAGATTAAACCCAGTGGATGATTAACAACTATTTGACTATTTGTAAGATATTTGTATTTATGCATAATGATGATAAATATAGATTTGGTATTCTACAATACGTTCTTTAATTATATTCTTTAATTATTGTTTGATTTTGAATCTTCTCTGATGTTCTTAATACTATCGTCAACGGCCTAATGTGTAGGGGTTATCCCATCTTCAAAGTGACAATTATTGCCAATCAGATTCCAGAGTGCTCATGATCTAATAGTATGGCTGTTTTAATTGTCCAAAAGATATAAGTCTAAATTTATCTGGACGTCAGAATAAGTACCATCTTTTGACAGCAGCTGTAATCAGAATCCAATAAAATGTTTTCTGTTTCCAGAAACATTGAATTTTATTCGAAAAAGTTCTCAAAACTTTGCACCTGAAATGGTCTTTGAAGTATTATCATTTCTCTAATTTGAAGAGAAAGAAAGAAAGAAATCAACTTTCTTCAGAATTTTTGTCAGCCGTCATGGAACCTAAGTTACCAGTGTAGTAGTATTGTTATTATATTGTAATCTTTGTGTTACTTCCTCTTACGTTTATTCATTGTAACTAATGTAACTGATATTGTCTCTATAGTTAGACATTATTGTAATCTCCTTCTTTGTCTGGTGCTACCTAAGTAACCTCAATCTGTTGTAGTACTATCTCAATCCTGTTTCCACTGTATTCTCATACATGTACTATTACCGTATTACAGCCAGGTTGCAAGATTTTGTTGTACCCTAGATGTAAAGGCCCACTGGGGTTAATCAGAATCAGACTGTTTCTTGGAAATAAAAGCATATCTGCCATAAAATCTGAATTATACCTGGATTGAATTATTAAATTAATCTGCTTTGCTGTGCGTTAGATTGAGGAAAGATAATTGACCGTTGTTGCTATGAAAATACCTATTCCTGCTGATCAAATTGTAAAGATCATAGACATTCATCAACTGTTCATGAATACGCTTATAGATAGTTCTTGAACTTTAAGTAGCCTGTTTTAATAAGATTTTCATTAACAGTTTGAGAACAGTTTATGAATGTTATATGACCTGCTATTCATGAATCTTTCACCAGCCGTTCATGAACAGTTCATATAAATTGGGCCATATTTATCATTCATGCACTGTTTTAACAGGAAATCTCTACTAGAAATTTAAAGGGTGATACTTGAAGGGTGATACTATCTTCATCATGATCCCGTTAATATCATCAAGAACTGTTGTGGTGTATCACTTAACTTATACAATCAAACACAATATAACATTTCACTTGATTAGATATGTGCCATATGCTCTTTTACTCCATTTTACAAACGGTTGTTTCATATATGGAAATGTAAACTTTTAGAATACGATGGTTTAAAATCCTCATATTCGAGCAAATGGTCTCCTCAAAACCTTATCTATCAATAAAGTACTTAGTTATTATGTCTGTTTGTAAATTAATATTTTACTTTTATACTTAATTTATGTTACTGTCAACCTGCTATAGAGACCACCTGTCTCTAAGGACCATTTCAGTGGTATCTGAGAAACATTGTTTTGAATCAGCCATGTATATAAAATCACCTGTCTATAGTGGTCAATTCATATAGATATTGCAGGTGGCTGTTATATACAGGTTTCATTGTACTCTTTGCTCTGGGAAAACAATGGAAACTGCTACCCACATTTTAAATCTTGTTTATCGACCCATTCGATTTTGTCTGACATGGTTGGATAGTGTATGAACTTATGATTATTTTCCAAAGGACTTTTTTATCTGATATACTTTTGTTTGAAATTTTATGCCCCTTTTGCTCGAATTTATCGCAAAACAGGAGTTCATGAACGGTTCATGAACGTTGAATGGCCTCAAACTTTCATGAACCTTCACAGACAGTTCATGAACAGTTCATGGAAATTGGAGCCATTTAATGTTCATGAAATGTTTGTGATTTAATGAACTGTTTTTTAAAGGGACAAACCCTCTCGTGAGTTATTCTAGAACATTTTTGAGAAAGTTGAATCCGTTTAGCTGCTCCTGAAAAGATTGCTTTAAAACATGAAAAACAGATATTTTAGACAACAATAAAACACAGATTTGTTGTGTGAAAGTTGATGTCATTTACCCAGGGCTTTATATACACAGCAATGTGTGTATCCATAGTTACATACAGAGAGACAGAAATACACCTTACGCTATGAATCTTGGATATACTGAATCGCTTCTGAAAACTTACTCAAAACATACTGGAATGGAACTGAGTACTGAAACCACACTGAATATCACAAGATCTAGATTTTTCCCATTCTACTGAAAACCTACTGAAAAGCACATTGAAATTTGAAAGCTACTGAATGATCAAAAGAGCCTAATTCAGTAGCCTATCCAGTACAATTTAATATGTTTTCAGTGGGTTTTCAGATTTTCAAATTTCAAAGTTTTTTGCCTTTGAATTTCTAAATGCCTATTCTCCTATCACTTTGAATTGTTGATATACTGAATCGTTCATTGAAATCCTACTGAAAATATTCTGGAATGGGATTGAGTACTGAAACCGTACTGAAACTCACAAGACACTTAGATCTAGATTGTACTCATTCTGCTGAAAATCTACTTTTCATGTCAAGATTAGAAAACAAAAATATTTAACAAGAAATAAGAACAAAATAATATAATTGATTGATATATTTCAACACTTTAAAGATTCTCTATACAACCATTTTTTCTGTGCCCTTAAAGCAACTTTTTCTACAATCAAAACATGTCTATGCATTGATTCGGCTGTAGTTTCAAGTCGTCTTGCAAATAGACCTAATAACGTTGAATATGAATGATGATATGCTTCTTTATTAACGTCACTATTTGTATACATCACATATCTATAATCTAATTCATCGTTCATGGTTAACACATCATCATCGCTTCTACTTCCAATCGAAGAAGATTGTGTTTCAACTTCATGGTCGTATGATATACTAGGGTCATCAAACGGTTCCATTCTTTTATGACCAAAAGGAAAACTTGATTGATTAAATTGTTTGTTATTAGAAGTGCTCAAATCACAAGCGTTTGAAAATAATTCTAAATATTCAACCCTTTTTTCTGAAGTACAAGCTATTCCAGCATGCCTTCCTTGACGTACATATAACGGTGTTGTATCTCTTGGTTGGTATAACTTGAATATATTGTTTGTGCAATGATTTGTATATCGCGTACAGTCTTTTTGTTTGAAGACATCATTTAATGATCTTGGTATAGCTGTCTTGCTATTGTTTTCCTCCATTGTTAGAACACGGTTTATCCAGTGTAACCATGGTTCCAAAGCATTATCATTCAGACCGAAAACAGATGCATTTGGATTTGATGAGCTGAAATTAAAACAACATTAAAACAACATTATTTAGTGTTGTTCTGTTAACAATTAGGATACCACAAAAGGTTGATATGGCAACCATAGCTGTTGGATGGAATACATTGTGTAAAATTTTCTTCAAAATTGAAATTTGGAACATAAAATTGACCAATGAGCTTGTTCACATCAATTTGAATAAAGTAAATTTGGAACATAAATTTGATAATTTTAATAAGAAAGCAAAACGAATAATTGCGTTAAACCTTTTGAATTTGTGCTGGCTAATTTCTGAACTCCAATTCCAACTATTATTCGCTTCTTGCATAAATATAGCAGTATAGCTTCTTGCAGTCTGTGATATCAAAGTTTGTTGTTTATAAACTCTAAACTGACACTAACATCAATCTGCAATACGCAATAAAGTAGCGACGAAAAAATTGTGAGAAGATTGTCAAATAAGATTAAAATTAAGATTAAAATTGTGCATGCATAGCCTACCATTAAGCAACTTCATCTCATATTTTGTTGCTTGTTTTGTTTTCTCGAAGACGGACTATAAGACTCTTGTATAGAAATTGATTAAAAAACATTTGAGAATTGCTTGTTTACTTTTTGGAATTTGCAAGGGAACTAAAATCTGACATCATATTCAAACGTAATTCTGCAATTTGATTGGTTGGTCCGTGTGTTTGGAAAAACAAGGTAAACAATATTTTGAAAATTCCCGTGAAATTAGTCAATAAATTTTTGTCAGATTCTCAAAGCAAAAGAAGAGGGAACTGCAATGTATTATTGAATAAATAATATCAACTGAGCTATCTCTATTTTAAGAAAGACTAACGTTTTGAAGTTTGATCAATGAACATTTTAGTAGGTAAAAACATGGAATTAAATTGAATTTCAAATCATTAATTCAAATTTCGAACAACCTTCCGCAATGTAAACAAACTTGATTCTGATAATTGTTTTATTTCCGAAAAGGGATACCACACACTTTTGCCGTGTTTGTATTGATATTTTCTACACTTGGAAATGGTATAATCATTTAATAAAATATATGTACTATTGGCAAGTATTTTAAAATAATGAGAAATGAATAACTAACTTGAAACCACACTATTAGCTAGGTAAATTTAATATGAATCCAGTACAAACACTAAGTAAGTGATACTCGACACCAATGCGCAGAGGGACCATATGAAGGAATTGTCTGTCTGCACGCAGGCTAGTTATAATTATTTGCTCTTGTATTAATTCCCCAGGAACGAATTCTAGAGTAACATCCACAGAGATTCCCAGGTCCATTTAAGGAAATTCTGCAGCTATTTAATATGTCGATTGTCTTACGTTTCTTGGACGTCATCAAGTCCATAAATGATCTTCAATGCTATGATTATGTGAGCAGCAATTATTTCTTCAATGTGTAATGATGATGAATACAATGTTGGAATATAGACACCTGGTAAGCCAGAATCATTTAACAGTCTTTGAACAATAATGTTAACACCAGCTAAAACACAAGATAGCACAATGTTAAAACATGAGTTCAATACTGGTTAACTGATACCATTTATTTGGTACCTACCCATTGGAATTATTTAAGCTTATTTTGAACATTGTTTTGATATGTATTAGTACTGAACTATTAGCAATACAATCAAACTCAGAGTAAAAACTTTTAATGTCCCACTTTGCTTTATATCGCTACATAAAACAAATTTCTATTTCCATTTCTTGTACAAACTCTTGTATTCGTACCTCGCTTGATATTCTACCTGTCATTCGTATACTGAATGACTGTACCACCATCAATAATAACTGAATTAATTTATGGAAATGCCGCTAAATGGTCATCAAATCATCATGACTATCATTTATTCAGAACCAATGAAGTTACATGCAACTTTGTTCAAAGGACTGATTACTATAATGACAAGTAAGGTAAATTGAACAGGAAAACAGACATTTACATAAAGTCAAGTAACAAAACAATATATAAGTAGGCCTAAAGTAAATGATCTTAAGAATGTTAATGATTCAAGGAACCTTCTGAAAGTAGGCCTGATTCGGATTTCCTTCATTGTAGACGGTAGGTTGTTCCACTTGTGCGCACCAGCGTCTTAAATTAAATGGCAGGTTAAACTGAAGGCGGGTTTATACAGCATTATCTGTCGCCTAATCTAAATGAGCCAATTTCTGCTGTTTCACATTCATTTTGACTAGAAATGTCTTGTTTGCTAGCAGCATCCGACAAAGTCCAGAAACTTGGAACCCTGGTTTGGGGAAGGCTAGGAAATTTATAAAATGCAAAATTTTTGATAGAATGTAACAATACTATGAAAACTAAATGTTGATTTTATATTTTTATTACTAAACTTTTACCTAAAAAAATGAGGTTTGCAGAAAGTAAAACATTTTGTTGGCTAGCCTTTTATTACATGTATGTTTCGAAGACCTATGTGTCAAATTTCAATATTTACACATGCGTAATTGTGGTATACAACCGCTTTTAAACATAGCAGGTTAAACTTTACTGCTGCAATACGAAAAAGACATCAACACACTTCTTACGTTTCATATCAAAATCCATCATCAGGCGCATAGCCAAGACATTGTTATGTTGAGGTGGAAATGATTTAAGACCAATTACTTTTGCTATCCCTTCAGCCGCATCACAAACACCATCAACGGTAAGGCTATGTCGGCTACACAGCAAGTAAAAATCTCTACCAGAAAATTTCATATGCTGTGGGAGGATTTCTGATGAGTTATGATATGGTAATTGGCCTTCTCGGATCCATCTATTAACAATAAAAGAAATCCCTTTTAACAATATCTTCTAGTAGTTTGCATATAGTAGTCGAAATCAAAATAACGAATAACATTTAAACAAGTTTGTTGAAGTTTTTGTTATTGGAATTATAACCTTCGCAAAAAGTTAGTTTACCGTACTTCATGAACGTTAAATGGCCCAATTTTCATGGATTAAAATTTCATGAACTGTTTATGAACTGCTAGTGAAGGTTCATGAACAGTTCATGAAAATGGGACCATTCTACGCCCATGAACTGTTTTTCACAAGAAAATATTGAAATTAATAAGTACTTGAAATTGACATTAGACTGTAAAATGATAGAATTCTACATGTACATCTTTCTGTGGTAAAGGATAAATATAAGAAAAATTAAAGAATTGGACATTTTGAAAAAGGTGGAAAACCGTCTGAAGGGCGGAAATCAGATAACAATCCCAATTTAAACAGTAGGTACAAGAACTTTTAAATGACACAATTTTCACAAAATGTTAATGATTAAACCGATTCCTAATCATTTAAAAATACTATTTAATGTTCATTGATGAACAGTTAATAGATGTCAGGGACAATTGAGGAATGTTTATAAAGTCTATGAACTGTACATAAACAGTTCAAATCATGAATTATTCATCAAGTTCATGGGCTGAGCAAATCTTTTCGCAGTTTATTTACTATTGACTGTTTAATCTGAAATTATTTACCTCAATAAATCACTCAAAGTGACCAACTCCCGAATCCACAATAATCCAAGATAACAGAGTGCAATAGAGTGCATCTGGCTGATATGTTTGGCACCATGAAAAGATGTTCTCAGATCAGCATCAATTGAACCAACACTATTTTGATTATCAGTACCATTTTTAATTGCTCCGTTTAATTCTTGCTTTACTGGGATAATAAATGCTTCCTTGTCGATTTGGTTGTTGAATACAAGCTCAAGCGGGCTAGTTTCTGGGGAAAAAAACAATTATAGAGGTATATTTCATGCATAGATAAAACCAAGAAGGATAATCAAGATAATTCAGTGTTTATTCCACAGAGCATGTGTGTTGCAAAAGTCAAAACTGCAAGAGATTGTGGTACAAATAATTTCAGCTGTTTGATAAACTCACAATGTGAATATTAATCCAAACTTGAATAACATATCATATGACTATTTCAATCATTCAAAATGCATATTGACAGAAGAGGCATTAGCTCTACATTGTAATTGTCTTGATAACAGTATTATACTAAACTAGCTGTTTATTCACATTAATTAATTATATACTTCAAATTCCATTTCATAATCCCATATCTAAACTTCTACACTTGATATAAACGCAAAACATGTCCTGCCAAGTAAAGACACATAGATACTGCCTTTTAATAGCCTACTATCTAATATCTGACTAGTATACGATGAGTGATTTTCCCCTTTCTACCATTCAAAATTCTTGAGATATTTCTATATCGTAAATGTGCTGGTTGATTCATTCATAATAGCAGCTGCTGCCCCTGAATTTGGTGATTCATAGCTTTGATTGTATTTCTTTGTTTCTTATTACAGTCTAATTCGGTTAACATCACCTTTTTATTGCCTCACCCTACTTATTCACCGCTTAAAATATTTTTTTATTTCCATTCTCCATACAAACTCATATGCCTATCTCACTTACCACCTTTTTTTCTGCACCAGAGGGGGATTTTAAGCAACAGGAGTGTACGGAGTTAACATTTTCAGACTACCAAAAAAAGCAATATTATAAGCACTTGACTCAGAGTCCAACTCCAAAAATGTAAGAGACATTGACTCCAACTCTGACTTCAGCTCCAAAATATTTTAGGTAAATTCCTGTCAAAAGTCCGAAAATGGATCAATTTTTCAACCCCAAATTAAGCAAACATAGAAAGGTACAAAATATATTAACATAATCTGAAATAAGTAGCCAATCCAACTTCTATGTAAAAATATCTAGACAATTTCAACTTTTAGAAATGCTTTAAAAAATTACCAGGATTGCATTCTAGACTCCGGCTCTGACTGCTGCTCCTGACTGGCAAAAAATCATATTAAAATGTGGATTCTCCTGCGAGATTCGGAGTTTGACTCTGGCTCCTGTACACTTCTGTTAAGAAAGTTTAACTGTATTTTATTGTTTGTATTTGAAGCAGAACTATGAAATTAAAATGTGAGAGCTCCATAACAATTAACTAGTCAATCAGAACTAAGAACATATTCAAAACAACAACTCATTATTTCATAATTGCAGATAGTGGATAGAGATAGATATTTGTATAGCCTCGTCTAGTATACAAATACAGGCAATGATGAGAATGTTACCTTGTGAAGAAGATTCCTTGTCTGAATTGTGTGTTGATATTTCATTATCATTCACAACTCTTTCTAGTATCACGGAATGAGAAGTAGGTTGAGCAGAAGATTCAGGCAGATCAACACTTGTTTCCTTTGCCTTGGTAACATCATTGCCAGTCATTGCGTCAGCCTTCTTTTTCTTGGTGTTTCTCTTTCTTATACTTGGTGGTAATACCTTTTTATCAGTAAAAGAATGATCACGTTTCCAACAGCTGCCAAATAATTTTGATTTATTTTGAAAGGATTGATATGAAACACCTGATTTCTTTAAAAAGGTAAACCAAAAATTTCCAACCACATCCTAAAATAAAATTGAAGGGGATGTATATTTAAGGCAGGCTGGGCTAAAAACTGTTGAACTTTTCAATATTTTCAAGTGTTTCTATATACCCTTATACATATATCCCTATTGAAGTTCTACATGTAATCATTCTATTCTGGAAATTAAAAGAAAAATCAACAGGTGTTTAGGTCTTCTTTTCCAAACCTTCTTAAATGCTCTGATGTATATACTTTTAGGAAACACTGAGAAGGCTAATCTTTGATGAAAATTGTATTAACAAACATTAAGCACTCTTTCACATACATGTGTTTATCTCATATTATATTATAAATTTATTATAAATCTATTATGCTATTCATTGTAAAGTTAGTTATATTACCAGAATATACTTATTGCAAGTTCCCTATAATCTGCCAGATTGTTTTGAAAAATAGAGGGTGGCCTTATTTCTTATTTCAAAATTATGTCTGCTGTTCCAATGTCCCAAACCTCCATAATCTTAAGTATAAGATTGATTCTGTGATGGCCTTAATAGTATAGTTGTAGAAAATCATATTTGTCTCCCTGAATATGAACAATGCGTTGCTATCAAAGAAATTCCAGAAGGTAATTTAAAGGTGATTATATATAATTGTATGATTATCAGCTAACCTTGTTGGTTGTCCATAGCCTGTGATCTTACCTTCAGGCTTTGATCCACGCCTAGCTTAATCAATGCTTCGACTTGTGCCTTGAGAATGCATTGGATGCCTTCATATGACACCCATGGCTTTCCTTGATCAATTTCTGAAAAATATGCAAACATAAAATTGAAAGTTATTAACACAAAACTGGTAGCTGAGATTCAAAGATATTTTGAGGTATAGTCTAAATTCATTACATACTCAATGGTCAAGGTAAGGAATTATATTTAAAACAATATGAGATCATAAAAACAAGGAAATAAGTTTTCATAGAGATACACAGAAAAACTGAAAAATTAATCTTAGCAATAAATACTCTTAAATATACAATCTTGACATCAACCTAGTTCTGTATTAAATAAGAATGTTTTTATACATCTGTATTCATTTGGAAATACCAATATTCCTTGTCTCCTATTTTCATTGTTAGACCATCAATTAGACGATGTCAAGCAAATTTGCGATCTTGGAATTACAAGTTTAGTTCCAAAAGCATTTTAAAAATCCTTATTTGATATTCAAGTGTTTTGTGTCTTATAAATATCAAAATATTGATGTTGGCACACAAAACAAAATTATTGTGTTATTCGTCAGTACGGATCCTTGGGGATTTAGGGAGAGTCGTTACCAGGCTTCGCTCCTCAAGAATTGGCGCCACTTTCATACCGTTCATATTTTCGTCGTTTCTCATCGTGGAAGGTCGTTCATGACATATCATTCTGTACAACTACTTTAACTTTATTCAATTCAGTCATGGCTGCTTTATTTGTTGGTGCCAAATTTGCTTCCTTACAAGCCGTTGAAGAAGCTGTCCGTTGTTACGAAAAGAAGTGTAACTGTCTCGAGAGCTGCCTCAAATGGTTTCATTACCGTTGTGTTGGTCTCAAGGGTAGCAGCAGCACCTCGAGATGGTATTGAACTACCTGCAAGTAGCTCATAAGTACCTTAAATTATTAAGTATACATAATTAATTGTAAATCACATCTATACCATTTAACCATATAATTTATATAAATTTAATCTGTTAACAATGTGCATCATAATTGTATAAAACATAAAAAATTCAACTGTTACTCCTTCTGTTGTTTTTCTCAAGTTCATGCTAAGGAATATAGAAATGTACTGAACTGTTTCCTCTCCCATAATCAAGTCATCCGATATGATGCTCCCTCTCAAAAGCTATGTTATTACGAAAGCCATATTATTAATATGTTTCATATTAACATGAAAGTTTGGTAGGTGAAAGGTGCTCAATTGCTTGTAACTAGAAGATCAGACATACACCATAGGTTAAACATTTTGGTTCAAATTTTCAAATTAAGAGAGGCACATATACTAGGAGCCAGCTATAGTTGACTTTTGATTAGATTTCCTACTGTAAATCATCGTAACAATATGAGCATGGATATATGGTTTGAGCAGCTACAGAAGTTCCCCATATTTTAATTATACCATATTTTCGAATTGAAAAAGTAGACGGACCAATAATTCAAAAAGAGATCCTTCACCTTTTCCGCAAAATACGTGCAAATAAATAAAAAGTTATGTTAATTATTCCTCTATTCTAAAATACGGACCAATAATAAAAAAGAATCGTTATTTGTCCGAAACATACGTACGAATAACAAAAAAGTTATGTTATTCGTCCTTACAATCACCATAACACATGTCGTTATTTGTCCGCAAATACGGACCATAAATAAAAAAAATCTTTATTGGCCCGTAAGCCTGGTTCAACTTGGACCTGCAGTTGAGTTCGAGATTTTAAATAAATAAACATGATGATGATGATTCTATTTCCTGAATGGAGCCTATTATTATTGACTTAAGGGCTTAATTATAATAAGTTTTTATGTTGTTTTATAGGGACTAAATTTACTGACGAGCAAGCTGCTCTGCTAGAGGAGTCATATAATATTGGCATGTCGTCTGTCGGAAATAAAATGCGTGGTACCATTTGTGAGGCAGCAAAGAAGTGCAGTCTCACTCCACAGTAAGTAAAGGTGATTCCACATTGCGCAATTATACATCAGCCAATATACCAAAGAAACTTATATCGGTAATATCTAGGTGACCACTTTGTTTGGTTTCAGATTTGCCAAACAGAGAAATTAATCCACACATGAGGTGCTTGAAAACGCTAATGCTTTTCAAACCCTCAAATTGTCTACAAAAAAGACTGAAAGGTTTTGTTGCTTTTGCCATCCCTTGTAACTATAACTACATACAATGGAAAATTATTGGAAATAGTACTCCTAGCTTCCTACATTCATGCTTCCAAGGAATTTTTTCAATATCTTCCATCAATCTGACATGAACGTTCTGTTTGGAATTTAGGAAATTAGGCAGCAGTAAAAAAAAAATATAAATAAAAAAATAATGATGAAACAACATATTGCATCTTTGTGTTTTTGTTGTTGTTGATAGAACTGGACCTGCAATCGCAAACAGAAATTAAAACGCCCTTTAATAAAAAAGTTAAAACATTTTATATTGGGTAGTAGAATTACAACATATGCACTACACTGCTCTAAAGTATTCCGCAGAAGTAAGTGCATTCATCATTCAAAAGTCTTTTACAATTGGTCACCAATTTATTGTAGCTACTCTTCTATAGCGACCTCTTCAGTGATACAAAAAGCATATTTCATCAGACTTACAGGTAGTTGTATCAACTATAGGCTATCAGTATAAACATTGACAAAGGAAAGTAAGCAAGTGAGTTTCTGCAAATTAGTATATGAAAGTAGTATAGGGTTAACTATTTTAAGCCTGAAAGGCTCAATCTTCAATATATTTGAATTTATATTTATAGGGACCAAATTTGCTGACGAGCATTGCTGCACTGCTAGAAGAGTGGTACAATAGTGGCATGTTCTCTGTCGGAAACAATATGCATAATACCATTTGTGAGGCAATATTTATATCAAGACCAATGCATAGCCTGGACCTTGCAATGTTACTATTGATTCTCAAACCAATATTTCAGACTTTGTTTTAAGCTCCTCTTCTACGTCCAGCTCAGATGAACTCAGATATCAACTGCTATGTAATTGCTTGAATCCTCATCAAAATCTTATTTATTTCCAGTCAGAAACCTTGCTGAGTGCCTTGAAGCATATGATTGGCTTCTATACTCATAAAAAGCCGACGGTGATTTTGTATTCATTGCTATTGTTTGTTGTCCGTGGTACCAACAAGCTTGCTGGTTTATTTAAAGAATCATTCACACAACGGTCTTCGGCCAGCAGTAAAGAGCAGTAGATTTATTGCCCATGTAAATAAATCACAAGTAAATCACAGCTACTCTGAAAGCTTCTTCCCAGCTCCAATTTATGATGACCAATAATTCCTCTTAGATTCATCATGAAGCTGAGCATTCTTTGCAGGAAATTGTCAAGAATCAATCAGATCAAGCTGTTAACAATTGTTTCAGCTATTTTATTATATGGCAGGCAAAATATTGCACCCAGAGGGCATAGACATGATGCAGGACATGTCTATTGCCTAAGATTACAGCATCAATTCTGGTAACTTCCATGGTTTTCTTGGATAAGGAATTGGCTGCACAAATAAATTATTATTTGACCCTGTAGATTTTTCCTTTTCTAAAAATGCTACAAATAATTGAACAAAAATGACACAAAATCAATTAATTGATATTTGTTGTGAGTTATGTTGAATGTTGAAGAGATAATTGTGCGGCCTTGGTGTAGTGCCTAGGGTGTTGGACCACGGCTCACAGGGTCTCGGGTTCAATCCATGGCTGGAGCACTATACAAAACCGTACCAGCGAGCCCCATGGAGAGCATATTAACATCTGGACAAATAAGAAGAATTAATAAATGCATCACTACAAAGATTATGGATAAGTTTACATATATTAAGACCATTAGTATAGTTTCATTAACAATAATGTATATTCCTTGCTCTTTCTTTGAATTACCCACTTTTACCTTTACACTTGAAAATTTTTTTTTCCCAAGGCAATGCCAAACAATATTACCCTCAAAAATGCTTGGCACCTACAGAAAAATGAAATAAAGCTTTGCCAAATACTACAATCACTATGACCATGACTAAACAACTTAATATTACATTCTGGAACGTCAATGGCTTAAATAGCAAAACCGATAATAGTGACTTTACCTCTCTATGTAAAAGCGATATTGTGTGGCTGAATGAAACTTGAACAACATGCAAAAATGAATACCAATTTGAGGGCTATTTATGCTTTTCTAAACCAAGTATAATTAGTCCGTCAAATAACCATATTAGAAACGCTGGTGGATTGTTAATTATGGTCAAATTTGAATCATTTGCTGGGGGTGGAAATGATGACAACATCATCAGAAATGTCATGCAAATTAAATTAAATAAGAAATATTTCAGTTTTGTTCACAACATTTCTATATTTTTAGTTTACATAAGTCCATCCTACTCAACAGTGGACACCTCAAAAAAGGAAGAGGTTTTCGAAATGCTTCAAAATGATAGTCAAAATTTGCCGCCAGAAAGCCATATCATCATCGGTGGTGATTTCAATGCCAGAAGAGTAGATGATTTCAATGGAGTAGGGTGTATGACAGGCAAGGTGCAGCTGCCTTAATTTCTAAACGCTAGGAATGCTATATAAGAATAAAATTTACTTCAATGTATACTTTCTTATCGATCTCTTCAGCATGTTGCTTGAAAGTAAATCAGATCAATGCTATTGGAATTGGTAAATGGACATGGAGTTTGTGGAGTATGGACTACATCTCTTACTCTCTTACGCTTATTCTTTGCAGTCAAAGGCAACTTTTTTCTAGTTCTTGTCCCCAGTTGGAATAGTAAACAATATTTTATTTCGATTACTATTTCGTCTATTAACACAACAATTAATAATTTAATAGCATATGTTTGTTTTCACTGATAAAAGTTGTATTTTTCCGCGCGCTTTGTTTAAAACAGGAAACCTGGTGCCAAAAAAACAAGAACCCTGGTGCCGAAAGTACGAAAATGGCGTCCAAAAAATCACGTGAATGGCATCTGTCCAATAGGAGACGATAGCGGCACATGAAAGCGTGTCCCAACTCTTGTAAATAGATGGCTCTGGGTATGACACCTAAATGATGAATGTCGGGATGTAGATTTAAAAATAGCATTAAGAATGTGGGTATGACATCAAGGTATAGACAATTTGAATAATTAGCATGTATTCAAACACAGGTACTGTAAGGGCACATGTAAATCTGTATAAATAGGTAAGAAAGTAAAAGATTAATGTCCTCCAATTGATCTAAATAAACCGAAATGGCAGAAATAAAAAAGAACAGATGAAACGCAAAATAATTGTTAGCCTACATCAAATGGAGACTATAGGCGAGGAAGTAAACATCCAAAGCATATTGCAAATTCAACGACTTTCAACGTTGACGATTTGGATGATGACAATGAAAGCACTAATAGTACAATTAGCGATGTGGAATTTGACCATCTGAGTCAAGCCAAGTCAAGGTTACTGAAGTAGAAACTCCTGAAGCGGTGAAAAAAGATTTGATTTCATCAAAATACAACTGTACTAGTCTGAGTAAATTACTCTATGAAAGTAGAATTTCAGGATTTGATCATCATCATCCTTTTTAGTGCATAATGTATTCAATATCAAATCAGTAACATTGGAATCGAGCGAGCCCCTCGCTCCTGAAATAAGAAGACTGAATGGATGATGCAGTATCACGTCCATGGTCCACTGCACTTGAGCAGAATCTGACACTCTTTTCACTGTTTACCCATATCTATAAGGCTTTAAATAGATATAGCCATGCCCTGTCTTGCCAATTTCCTTATTTGTATGTGGCAAGATAATGTTAGACTTAGGATACCATATATGGTTACGTGATATGCGATATTCACTATATAAATTGACTGCAACTTTTAAATTGTCTTCATTTAGAGTTGTCCTTCACACCTGACTCTGGAAGGACATTTGAAAAGAATCGAAAGAAAAAAATGCCTCATCAGTGTTAACTGTGTGAAATAACATTTACCCTGAACAGACACATTAGATTAGTACATGGCACCAAAACATTTCAATGTCCGTTGTGTTTCTTAGAGTTTTCTTGGAACCAGCACCTTAATAGTCATGTCACCACTTGCCAAAAACAGGTAACTTTAACTCAAATAAGAAACACTCTTTCAATTGACGCTGTTGAAGAAATTCCTCAAACATTTGTTGTCACTGTGAAAGACATGACAATGCTAATCTTGACAACGCCACAAAACACGACTAAGAGATCAGCTCTATTGAAGACCTTAATCGACCAATAGAAGTCGATGAAATATTTGCAGCACTAAAATTTCTGAAACTGAAAAAATCACCTGGAAAAGAAGGAGCTCTTTCTGAAATGATCCAGATAACGATGGAGAAATTAATTCCATGATATGTCCGTGAATTGTCCATTGAAAATTCCAGTTTTTCTTATTGACACACCATTGAATTCCCTCATGTTTGCTGATGACATTGTTGTACTTCACAAAGCAAAGAGGGACTTCAAAAATGCCTTGACAAAACTCTACAGTATTGCGACAACTGGAAACTGAAATAAACTATGAGAAATCAAAATGCGTCGTATTTTCCAAACAATTTGATGAGAAAAATTGAGCATTTTCTATCAATAACACTGTTTTAGAAACAATGGAAAATCATAAATATCTAGGCTTTTCTTTCAATAGTTCTTGCAGGCAGGCATTTGGTATAAAACAACTTGTTTGAAGGCAGAAAAGGCATGGATAATGACTCAGAGATTTTGGGGCAGTCGCCAGCCAGCTACGCCGGAATTCACAGAACATTATATAACAGTACAATAAAACCAGTCATTCTTTACGGCAGTAATATCTGGGGAGATACAATAACATAAGAGGAAAACAATCACATCGAAATAATTGCAACGAAAGATTATGTGGCAGATCCTAAATGTGAAGAGAAATAGTAATAACACTGCTGTTAGAGGTGAAATGGGTTTCCCTCCACTGTTAATGGATGTAAAATTGAACATGATAAAATATTTACTCAGAATAACAACATCTGACCGTGATAGTTTAATTTAGAAAGCATTTGGCGAGCAAATATTGGATAACTCAACAAATTCATGGCTTAAAAGTGTAAAAAAACATCTTGCCGAAGTTGGCATTACACTATCATTGCTCCTCAGTAAAGACATTTCCCCTAGATGTAACAAAACAAAATTCATTTCTGCAATAAAAGAATTTATTCCAAGTCTGTCGCATCAATTGGATTTTTACAAAACTATTGAAACAAAATTTGAGTTTGAAAATTATCTGCTTCTTCCAGACCAAAAGTCAAGGGTAGCTATCACTCAACTTATAATCAGCTGTCATAGGTTAGGAGTCCAGACTGGCAGATATTTCAATATCCCTTACGAAGAAAGAATATGTACATTTTGTAAAAATAGCAGCCTGGACGATGAGATTCACCTTTAATTGTAATTTTAATAATAATTTTAGAGATATATTTTTTAAAGGTATAGAAAAACTATGTGACACTGAAAACTTCTACGGTACATAAAAAACAATGAAGAAAAGTTAGATATATTATTTACGCAACCATCTTTTGCAGTATGCAAACTGCTTGGAACATTTATTTTTCAATCATTTGAACAAAGAAAAGATAGCCTGAACAACTCTGTAACGTAATCGTAGACTTATATTTCTATTATAAATAGCCAAGATCAACTAGGCTTCTTGTATCTACCATTACACCTCTGTTTAAAATTGGTAAATTGGTAATAAATGGCAGTGATAAACAAGCTGGTAATAATAATGCTGTGATTATCTCAAATCCACAACATGATTATTCCTCAGCCATGATCCATCCAATACTCACTGAAGATCTTGATTTTGAAAAATTATATGAATGTGAAACGCTGTCAGCTTTTGTTTGTAGATAAAGCACAATGGCAATTGCATCTGGGTTCACATGGTGTAAAGCATATGAATGTGCTTGCTGTTGCAAATGCTATGCGACAAAGAACAAGCTATTGATGCATTTGCGCCACTGTAGAGATATAATCAATGAGCAGTTTGAGTTGGACAATGTGGAGCAGCATGGTGGAGCTAGGGTAAACATAAACTGAGATTTTGAACAGGATAAAGTAGAACAACTACATCTACAGATTCAAATACGCAACAGCTACAAACATAGGTGCAAAAAAGCTGCATGTACTTACATAGAAATAAATTGGGCAGCGCGCTGTTGTGGCAAACGTGCAGAAATCACATGTATGAGTTAATAATCACACATGTATTCAAGGAGCTCTTTGGTGCATCGTCAGGACCAGACGCAAGGCTGTTTGTTAGATTTCGAACCGAATGGTTCCTTCATGGATAAAGAAGATGCATTCGCATGTGAAAAATGATGTTTTGCATCTATAGATTTAAGAACTGAAAAGCTAAAGACAGTTGTTGAATTAATAAAATAATATTGACCAGAGAAAAAAGTATATCCCATGGAAGCTGATTAAAAAGAATAGTTGGTACCAGCTCTAAAATTTCTTTAGGGCAGAACCTCTGAACCATTCAAGCATCTGGGTTATTGACTATACTCCACAATTTGATTACCACATGTACATTATATGTAGATTTAATTAAACTATCTGTCTGTATTTTGGTCATGGACCCAACTGAGCATATGTGATGAATATGCATAATGAATTTGCATATGTTCACATTTCTACATTTTGATTATTGTCCACAAATGTAGTTTAGGTTATACATTGATATGAAGATTGGTAGCAGTTGGGAATGTTGTGGAGCTTGGGAAGTTTTAACAAAAAGGATTGAGCAAAGACTACGTTGCTGTCGGCGTATAATTTCAATGTTAGTTACACCGTTACATTTCATTGTGCTCTGATATTTGAGAAGTTGCTGCAAATCTTCAATTTAAAAACATCATCATTAGATTTAAAAGAGCGTGACATCAGAATAAAAGTAACATCAGCTAATGTATCAGTGAGGAAGGTGCCAAAGCTTGAATTTAAAAACATCATCATTAGATTTAAAAGAGCGTGACATCAGAATAAAAGTAACATAAGCTAATGTATCAGTGAGGAAGGTGCCAAAGCTTGAATTTAAAAACATCATCATTAGATTTAAAAGAGCGTGACATCAGAATAAAAGTAACATCAGCTAATGTATCAGTGAGGAAGGTGCCAAAGCTTGAATTTAAAAACATCATCATTAGATTTAAAAGAGCGTGACATCAGAATAAAAGTAACATCAGCTAATGTATCAGTGAGGAAGGTGCCAAAGCTTGAATTTAAAAACATCATCATTAGATTTAAAAGAGCGTGACATCAGAATAAAAGTAACATCAGCTAATGTATCAGTGAGGAAGGTGCCAAAGCTTGAATTTAAAAACATCATCATTAGATTTAAAAGAGCGTGACATCAGAATAAAAGTAACATCAGCTAATGTATCAGTGAGGAAGGTGCCAAAGCTTGAATTTAAAAACATCATCATTAGATTTAAATGGTGGTTACAATTTTAATTTAATTACAATTTTAGGCTGAATTAGACTCAGACACTGTTGTTTGCCATTGCATGAAACCCCCTCCTTTCTAGTGGGGCTAGCTTTCATTTCGTAGGTGGGAGTTAGTTCACATCCGTTAGATTACGGACGTAAGTAACAAAGTTTAGATAACAGCGTGGGAAGCTATTTTATACCAAATAAGGTAAGCAGCACAGATGGAAGAGCCTGGGTAAGAAGGATGAAGCAATGTGCTACTTTAGGCACACCTTGTTTTGGGTTAGTCACTCCTTTAGAGGAAAGCGTTGTTAGCGGTAGCAAAAGTTTTATTGAGCCTTTTGTGTGCGTTTTTTGGCAGAGCAATTTTTACTGTTATTATTATTCTTAAATTTTTTATTATATATATTATTCACATAACTCGATTTCCTATTACATTTATTATATCATTACCTATTTAAAACATCGTTCAATCATGCCTCGACGAACTCGCAACAGTATGGATGCGTCCATGGTCTCTTCGGCCGTTCAAAATGAAGGTCATCAAACGACGTTATCAGCTGCTGATATGCAGCAATTAGTTAAAGATGTCACAGAAGCTATATTGGCAAAGTCATCGCAAGCGATACCTACAGCTAATCAACCGTCATCATCATCAGCAGCAACAGTTACAGCAACATGTCCATCTTCATCAGCTAACCAATCGGAGTCGGTACAAGCAGCCAACGTAAGTGCTCCAACGCACGAAGCAGAAGGTATGTGGTCTGTCCCGTCTGTACCCTCATTTATAAATGAATTCACTTTAACTTCGTCTGCTAACGCTGTCTCGGTTGCCCCAGCATTACTATCGACGTCTGCTTTCAATCATCCTGTTTCCACGCCTGTTACGGTGTCAATGCCTGTTCATACTGCCACCCCATCGTCTCTCGTGGAGTCATCTTATCCGCCGTATGTTTTGGGTCCTGGCTGTCAACCTGTTGCCGCTAAACTGGTCGGGCACATTGTCAGTGGGAAATTTATAGAGCTAGGAGATTTGATTGCTACGGGTAATCATCAAACTGAAAGTGAAGCAGAATTTCTACTTGATGGCAGACTGGTCTTTCATCCTCCTGTTCGACGCCAACGTACTTTAGTTACGGACATTGTATCATGGCTAGAAGCGTTTACAATCTACGTCATGGTGCTCACCGCTTATTGTCCTCATCGCTGGCATGACCTCTCACTTTACAAAATGTTAATAATACGGACATACAGACATTTTAATGGTTCGGCTTGGCTTCACTACGATAGGGCATTTCGTGAGAATGCCGCAGCATATCTTCTTCGAGATTGGTCCTCCATCAACACGCAACTTTACAGTTTTCATACTGCTGGTGCAGCGTCGCGTTGGACTCCAGTTCGGGGCTCGTCACGCCAACAAGAGCCTGTTGGGTCTCAAAATAGCGCTGTGATATGCACGTCTTGGAACTATAATTCATGTTCGTCCTGGCTTCCTAATTGTCGCTATGCTCATAAATGTCTTTGTTGTTCCGGTCCACATCGAATTAGTAAGTGTGATCAGCCTCAAGCAGCTCGCATGTCAAGCGTCACAAATAACAGAAAACGTTTGGCGGACGCAGATAAGTCTGGTAATCAGCAACCGATTCGGCGTTAGCAACTCAACATTCCTTTATGCATAATTTTACTACTATTGTTAATTATTTTTAAGGGGTGCTTATACAATCTTTTAATGTTTAATCTTTTTATTATTGTGTATAACTATCTTGATCGGATAGCGATATTTAACTGTAGCTTATGCCAATATTCTTGCTTTGCGTGTACTGTGTTAAATGACTTTAATTAATAGCTATTTGAATATTCATTATTTGGCTTTGTCTACTTATGTCGTGTATTGCGTATTCCCACCATTAATTTGTTTTGTTAATAATTTTCGATTTCCGGTAATATTGCTCATTTAAAAAGCTTATGAATTCCGTTAATGAGGTTTGCTTGTTTATCAGCGAGTTTTTGTTTTTTGTGCAGTCGTTAATATTCACAAACAGGAAAAGCTGTAATATATTTTTAGCAATTTCGTTTGTCCGGTTAGTCTCATTAATGTGACGATTAATAGCAATTAAAAATATTATCTAATGGCATTTTCGATTAATTTACAGTTCAAAAGCTTTTATCAAATATCAACCAAAAATACACAAAAAATAAACAAATAGTAAGATAAATGAGTTTGGCAAATTGCGATCGAAAATGAATTTATTTCTTAAAGTTTTCAACAGACGTCCATAAATTGAAACAGTTATTATTCGAAATTTTCCTAGGCAGTCACAGCAAAGATAGCTGTACTAAAGTAGTCTACGCGCGTCCAATCCAAGTACTTTCAAACATTTCAATTTCCATTTCGTTCTCCTTTTTAGACTAATTGCGTAAGGTATTAAAGCATTTACTATACTTGCATTCATCAATTCTACCGTTAGATGTTTGCCACACCTCACTGGCGTTGTTTTTTACAAAAGTATTCGTTATGTCACGCCTGCAGTAATATCCTCGCATGTGCGCATACATTTGTCCATCTACGATGTAATCTGCCAATCGGGATCGCGAGCCGTTACTCCAGTTAAAATCCGATTATAATCCGCTAATCCGAATGTAATCCGTCAATCCGATTGTAATGTGTTAATCCGATTATAATCCGCCAATCCGATTATAATTCGCCAAACTAGTTGTAATCCAATCTTTTGTGTGTTTCTCTTTGATTTTATTTCTTGTTTTCTTTTCTAATTTTGTTTATTTATTTATTTATTTATTTATTTATTTATTTATTTATTTATTTATTTATTTATTTATTTATTTATTTATTTATTTATTTATTTATTTATTTATTTATTTATTTATTTATTTATTTATTTATTTATTTATTTATTTATTTATTTATTTATTTATTTATTTATTTATTTATTTATTTATTTATTTATTTATTTATTTATATATTTATTTATTTATTTATTTATTTATTTATTTATTTATTTATTTATTTATTTATTTATTTATTTATTTATTTATTTATTTATTTATTTATTTATTTATTTATTTATTTATTTTATTATTTATTTATTAGCTCAATAATGGCTTCAGTGCAAAGCCGGAACGTTGCGAATAAAAATATAAAATTAATTGTGTTGTCTTTTACTACAAAATTTTTATTATTATTATTATTATTATTATTATTATTATTATTATTATTATTATTATTATTATTATTATTATTATTATTATTATTATTATTATTATTATTTATTTTTCTTTCTTCTAATGAATTACTTGATGCATCTATTTCAGCTTTGTTTGGTCTGCCATCGGTTTCGCAAGTATCACCGTTGCGAGCTGAGGCGTTTGCTTCTCAATTATCCTTCCATCCGAATCAGGCTTTTGTCAGTTATATTATATATGGTATTACACATGGTTTTCGCTTAGGGTTCCAAGACCATCAACCATTAAAGTCATCTAAGCAGAACAAGCTATCTTCGTCATCTAATCCTTCGGTTATTGATGAGTATATTGCTAATGAAGTCCGTTTGGGGCGAGTAGCTGGACCATTTGTCATATCACCGTTGCCAAATCTTCACATTAGTAGTTTTGGCGTAATTCCGAAACGCGGCCAGCCAGGCAAGTGGCGTCTTATCGTTGACCTATCGTCCCCTCGTGGGCATAGTGTGAATGATGGGATTGATCCTGAGGCTTTCAATTTGCATTATATCCAGTTGGATCAGATTGTGGCAATGATAACTGCATTGGGGGTTGGTGCTCTCATAGCTAAGTTTGATGTTGAAGCAGCATACCGTAATGTCCCAGTTCATCCTCTGGATCGCTTTCTTCTTGGCATGAAATGGCGTGGACAATATTATGTTGACTTGGTTTTGCCTTTTGGGTTACGTTCTGCCCCATTCATCTTCAATTCCATTGCTGATGCGGTTGAGTGGATCTTGATCAATAATTATGGTCTAAACAATCTGGTACATTACTTAGACGATGTTATTATGTCAGGCCCTGCTAATTCAGATGAATGTGGCAATCATTTGCAATGTGCTATGAAAGTATGTCAACAGTTGGGTCTTCCACTTCATCCTAAAAAATGTCTTGGTCCAGCATCTGTGATGACAGTTTTAGGCATTGAACTGGATTCAACTCGTCAGATTGCTCGCTTGCCGTCAGAAAAGCTACGTTCTTTAAAGGATTTAGTTGCTTTATGGATGCAAAAATATTGGTGCAACCGTCACGACCTTGAATCATTAATTGGTCATCTTCACCATGCAGCAAAGGTTGTTTGGCCTGGAAGAACATTTATCCGTCGCATGCTGGATCTTCTATGCTGTTTTCGCAAACCGAACCATCCGATTCGCTTGTCTAGGGAATTCTTTTTGGATTTGTGCTGGTGGCATGAATTTCTTAGTGCATGGAATGGTGTATCCTTTTGGTTGTTTTCTGGAAAGCCTGTAATCAATGATGTTCATGTTTTCTCTGATGCTTCAGGCTCTATTGGCTATGCAGCTATGTGGAATCAACAATGGTTCAATGGTCAATGGACTGCAACCCAAATGCATCATGGGATCGCATATAAAGAGCTATTTCCTATTGTTCTTGCTGCTCATTTGTGGGGGAATTCGTGGTTTAAAAAACATGTCTTTTTTCATTCGGATAATGAGGCAGTAGTTCAGGTGCTCAATAAACGTTCTTCAAAAAATCCTGAACTCATGCGATTGATGCGCTCTCTTTTGCTAACAGCAGCTCAGTACAGTTTTTCTTTTACTTCTGTACATATTCCAGGATCTTCAAACACAATTGCTGATTCACTCTCTCGTTTTCGTTGGCAGGAATTCCGGCACGTGGCGCCACTTGCTCAAGCTTATCCAACACCTATCCCATTGCAAACACTGGCAGCCTTGATGTGAACATTTTACGATCACAATCTAATATGTATATGACTGAAAGTTTGGCTCCTTCAACACGTCGTACTTATGGTTCGGCACAACGCAAATTTATTGAATTTTCAAGGGAATTGGGAGTTGTTAATTGTTGCCCAGCTGATGAAAATACATTGTGTTGGTTTGCCTCAACGTTGGCACAATCTATGCAGCATAAATCAGTCAAGGTTTATCTGGCAGCAGTCCGCTCTTTGCATATTGATCAAGGTTATTCAGATCCTCTTGCAAATTGTCTTCGATTGGCTAAAGTTCTTAGAGGAATCAAACGATGTAGCAGACCGTCAAATAATAGACGCCTTCCTATTACAGACAGCGTATTACTGAAAATCTACTATTTGTTACAGTTCACCCGCTATGACGATATAATGATGTGGGCAGCTTGCACTTTGGCATATTTTGGTTTTCTTCGCTGCTCAGAATTTACTGTTCCAAATTTAGCCTCTTTCGATCCAATGGTTCATCTGCAAGCAAATGATTTGGCTTTTGATAATTTATCCTCTCCTACGTGTTTGCGAGTTTGGATAAAATCAAGTAAAACAGATCCTTTTCGCAATGGTTGCCCTATTTATATTGGCCGTGATAATGGTCCACTATGCGCAGTCCATGCTATGTCCACCTATCTTAACAAACGAGGCAATACTCCTGGCCCGCTCTTTCTGTTGGAATCTGGTCAACCATTGTCTAGAACTTATCTTGCTGCTTGGCTCCAGAAAGTCTTAAGTCAAGCGAGAGTTGCTGGGAACTTTAATACTCATAGTTTTCGCATCGGAGCAGCCACTGTAGCAGGCCGCAAGGGTATTCCAGCTTATATCATAAAGGCATTGGGCCGTTGGTCTAGCGACGCTTATATGTTATACACCAGGACTCCATCTCATTCGCTTGCCGGAATCTCTCAATTATTAAGTTAGGTAAGATTTAGTTAATGTTATTATCGATTTTTAATTAATTAATTAAAACTTTTATTCTTATAATATTTTTAACTCGTTGTATTTGGTATGTTAATTTACTATAGTCTGGGTGCTTGGTCATGTTTGGTGGGATGTCCAGGCTTCCTGTCCCTCCTCTCCAAGCACTTTGGAGATAGTTTGGAGTGTGACAGGTTCGCCAGTAGCAATAGCAGCATAAAAGCATATAGAAAGCATAAAAGCATATAGAAAGCATATAGAGCATAAAAGCATATAGAGCATAAAAGCTTATAGAGCATAAAAGCATTACAAAAGCATGAAAGCATACAGAGCAATAGAGCATAAAAGCATGTTGAAAGCATAAAATATATAGAGCATAAAGTATATAATAGATATCCCACCAACCAAGCACCTAGGCCAGAGCTCATCAGTGGATGAGTTTAAATGGTGGTTACAATTTTAATTTAATTACAATTTTAGGCTGAATTAGACTCAGACACTGTTGTTTGCCATTGCATGAAACCCCCTCCTTTCTAGTGGGGCTAGCTTTCATTTCGTAGGTGGGAGTTAGTTCACATCCGTTAGATTACGGACGTAAGTAACAAAGTTTAGATAACAGCGTGGGAAGCTATTTTATACCAAATAAGGTAAGCAGCACAGATGGAAGAGCCTGGGTAAGAAGGATGAAGCAATGTGCTACTTTAGGCACACCTTGTTTTGGGTTAGTCACTCCTTTAGAGGAAAGCGTTGTTAGCGGTAGCAAAAGTTTTATTGAGCCTTTTGTGTGCGTTTTTTGGCAGAGCAATTTTTACTGTTATTATTATTCTTAAATCTTTTATAATATATATTATTCACATAACTCGATTTCCCCCACCCTCCCTTTCCCTTGCAATGTTTTAGGTTTTCAGGTTGGTAAGTTCTTTTGTCCACATATGGGTAAGTGTTGGTAAGTTGATTAATGATAGTTAATTCCACTGGTTATCAGTGTGACAGGTGCTTGGTTGGACAGGGATCCATATATGGAGTGTGACAGGTTAGCCAGTAGCAATAGCAGCATAAAAGCATATAGAAAGCATAAAAGCATATAGAAAGCATATAGAGCATAAAAGCATATAGAGCATAAAAGCTTATAGAGCATAAAAGCATTACAAAAGCATGAAAGCATACAGAGCAATAGAGCATAAAAGCATGTTGAAAGCATAAAATATATAGAGCATAAAGTATATAATAGATATCCCACCAACCAAGCACCTAGGCCAGAGCTCATCAGTGGATGAGTTTAAAAGAGCGTGACATCAGAATAAAAGTAACATCAGCTAATGTATCAGTGAGGAAGGTGCCAAAGCTTGAATTTAAAAACATCATCATTAGATTTAAAAGAGCGTGACATCAGAATAAAAGTAACATCAGCTAATGTATCAGTGAGGAAGGTGCCAAAGCTTGAATTTAAAAACATCATCATTAGATTTAAAAGAGCGTGACATCAGAATAAAAGTAACATCAGCTAATGTATCAGTGGGGAAGGTGCGAAAGCTTGATCTGTACTGTGAATCTGTCAAAGATTCTATAGAAAAAGAGTGTGTCTTATCATGATATCTGTTCAACAGACTGTAAACTATTATATCAGCTTGTCATTGGATTAATAAGGAAAGAATTCTTTCAAAACACACACAATTTACTGATGTTAACATTAAAGAGGAAGTGATATCTATCACTACAGCAATAGATGCAGCAGCAACTCTTGAAAACAAAGTGAAAGTTAAGATTTTCAGAATGAAAACAAATTATTTAAAACAAGGATGTGGTATTGATTGGCAAAACAAATATGTAAACCATTTACCTGCTGATGAGAAAGGAAAATTCTACATTGTTGTCAACTATGAAGAAACAAAGATCAATAATTTGCAAGAGCAAATAAGAAATTTACAAATTGATGTATATGACAGAGACAACAAAATTATAGCATTAAAGAGAAATGCATCAAAGTCAAACGTAACATATACTGGAACTTCATTACCAACTTTACAGAGGAAGACAAAAGCATTGAAGGATGAAATGCAGCTGTTACCTCAGATTCCAGCAAAGAAGTAAATACAAAAGTGCCACCAAGAGCAATGAGCAAACAACTTGATAAAAATTTGTTAACACAATATAGGCTGATTATGATGTTATATCTAAATTTAATCTATTTGATTTTCCCCATCTGTCGCGAGTCAATTTATTATATGCATTGGTATTATCTATCGCTTGAATGTCTATTGATATCAAACGTTGTGATTTTCATTTTATACAGGAAAACATCAACCACCAATAAAAAAAAATAGAATGGCTTGTCAGTTAGCTGATTTCAAGGCAGGAGATATGGTACCCGTCTTCAAGCATTTGATTGAAAGCTACTCTGCTATGAGAAAGATACAAGTTAAATTTTCAGCTGATGGTCACAACACTGGAAAGTTCTGTTCACGTTGTACATTCTCTGCCTTGATTGTGGATGGGTCTCGTAATGTTGACAAAATTGCACCACTCAAAGTTGTACCAGGTAATTTATCAAATAACTCTACCGGTAAATTTAAATGTTTTATGTCAATATAGATCAATATGCACCTATAGCATCAATCATGATATATGCAACCCTGTTGTATGGACCACCTGTCTAAGCAGTCAATCTTTTCAGATAGCATACTATACTAACTTGTTATGTCGCCTGTCACGTTTGTCATTTTACTTTGCACGGATTTGAATATACAAATGATTCAGCGTGTCTTTTACATAGAATTTGGAATTTTATAAAGTCTGTCGTCTGGGATAGCTCACTGGACCGGGTTGAACATTCATTAGCAATGTTTTGGGACAAGGATCAGGACACATCATTAATCTGTTATGTTGTGTTGATGTTAAGGAAGCAGAAATTTTGAGCTGCACTAAAGTAGTGGCTTCCAGAGTAAAATACCAGAATTGATGAAATTTGACTTTGAGGTTACAATAGAATATTACCTAGGTATGGACCATAAAACGCTCTTACTAGTTCTTGGTTATAAAGCTGTGAATGGAAAAGAAACATGCATCTACTGTTCCTGCCATAAATCTAGATGGCACCGATGCAACATTGGAAAAGACACAGAATGTGCACCCCATTATAAGATGGTTGATCGTAAATATACCCTTCCATCTCTAAAAGAAAAGAGCCAAACTATAATAGTAAAGGTAGTAAGCCTTTAATAGATTCTAAATTATTCAAGTTTGTAATGATTGATATGCTCCACTGCTATCTCAGGGTAACTGATCAATTATTTGGTTTGGCTCTGGACTTAGTGATAGAGATATACCGTGAAATTTGTTATGGTGAATGTAATGCGATGATGAACAATGTTGAAGGGACCAAATTTTGAAAGCTTACTTTATCAATGAGACAAAAACTGATCGATGAACTAATCCTTAGAAATTCGCAGGATTAAATACGATTTATGCACGGTTTACAAAATTATTAATAGTCTAATTGACTTCCCTAATCACTTTTTGAAAAACGTAACATCAGTAATCTGCGAGGACATTCCATGCAATTAGTTGAATGTTCACCGCCTGTAAATAATTGCATCTTTTACTCATTTTTTATCGCATAATTCCCTTATGGAACCAATTAACGGAAGACATTGTGACCTCCCCCTCCTTAGAGAATTTTAGTTTAAGATTGGATAAGTTTTATTTAAGTAGCTACTGTAAGCACTCTCATTAGGCTGCACATCAGTGTAAATTATATTAATTTATAATTTCCCTTTGCTTGCATATAAAAAAAATACATCTTATGGTTTATTTCTTACAAATAAAAAATGAAAATGAAATGAAAATGATGTTACTCTTCAATTGAGATATGTATAATTGATTGTACTTTGTACTCTTCCGTTGAGAATTGTACAATTGTACTCTGAATTAATAAGAAACCCTTTATTGAGTTAAAAAGCCAACATTTAACAAAAAATGAGATCAAACAGTTAGTATGTATCAACTTGCTGTGTAGCAGGATAATCCTTTCTATGACTTACTTAATCTCTGTAAACAGAAACAGAAAGAAGGTACCGGTACCAGAGCCATCTATTTACATTAAAATAAAAAAGTAAGTAAATAGGGTAAGCCACCAGGGTATATACATACAGGCCAGTTTAACAAGGATGAGGGAATCAATTTACTGGCCAGTTATGAATGCCGAAATTCAGGGTATGATCCCTCATTGTGAAGTTTGCTAGCAGCCAACCACAGACATCAAAGATGATAACTGATACTGTTGTTAGCCATCCCCGGCAAATCTCAACTGATCTTTTTCATTGGCAAGATAAAGACTTCCTAGCAACACTAGATCATTTCGACAATTTCATAGAGGTTGATCGATTAAAAATCACAAAGGCCAGTGAAATAATTGGAAAGCTAAAATCCCGTATGGCAAGGCACGGTCTTCCCGAACATTAGACATTAATTCTTCCTCTTCAGAGCTAAACCAAACTATTAGAAAAGATTACACTGAACAAAATAAGAACAGCTTCCCTGAAGTGACTGAAGTGTAACCAGAACAAATGAAACTGGTGTTCATTATAGAAAGGCTATTGGTAAAATAAATAATACTAATATTGTCCTATTACCGACGTTATTCTTAAAGATGCGAAGCTGTATTTTAAAATTGAAAGAGCATTCGCATATATAGACTCTCCTTAATTAAATAGGGGATCATTGCATATTGCCAGAACGGTTGTTTTATCTCACGGAGTGCCCAATTTTCAAGTTCTCTGTAGACCTTATAGTACTTTCAATCTAGTATGTAACGAAAGCACAATAGATAATGTTACCTTGAATAAACTAATTAATTTGTTCAGCTTTAATTATTTTTTTCGTTCTGGTGTGTCACTGTTTATATTCAAAGAATGGTCTACAAATATTCACATTGAATTAAAGGGTAAAGCCTAACAGTGTTCCCTTTGAGAGGATAAATATCTTGATAAGGGGCTCAAAATAAAGATGATCCCTTTTCATCCTCATAAAATGTGCTGTACACACTGGAATATAGATGCTGCAATGGCATGTACAATTGCATACAGATGAAGTACAGTATCTTCTGAAAATAATCTTTTGAACCATTGACAAATCTCAGATGATTTATTCTGCAGTAAAGTATTAATATAAGAGGTGTACTTTATTCTTAACAACGACTGCCTATCTTTAATTGATGTTTTATGTAATGTCGTAATTAGTTCTTGACATCTTAAGAAAAGACTCTTGATTAAATTTTGAAATATTAAGCCATCACTTCTCATTTTGACTAACATTTGATTGAGTGAATGTGCAATTAATTGTCGAGAAGAGAATTCACGTAATCTTCAATGTCAACCTATTGTAGCTTCTCCGTTTCCCTCAATATCAATGCGAATTGTTTTTTATTAAGCTTCTCAATTTTCATAATACTGACCCAAAGACTATGCACATGGATAAAGAAGAAGTATTCAAGAAATTCAAAGAGGTTTTCACTGGACTAGGAAGTTTCCCAGGAAAATATCACATAGAAACCGACACATCATGCCAACCATTACAACACAAACCATGTAAAGTGCCTATTCACATAAAAGCAGATGTAATGAAACAAATCAAATCGTTCGAAGCACTCAACGTAATTAAAAAAGTAGAAGAACCAACAGATTGGATTTCCTCTATGGTGGCGGTTCGGAAACCCAATGTTAAAATAAGCATATGTATTGATCCGAAAGAAATAAACACAGGTATTAAAAGAAACCATTATGAAATGCCAACAATTGATGACGTACTACCAAATCTCAGTAATGCAAAAGGTTTTTCTCTCCTTGATGCAAAAGATGGGTTTCTGCATGTAAAATTGAGTGAATCAAGCCGCTGTCTGACAACATTTTGGACACCTGATGGAAAATATTGTTGGCTGCGAATGCCATTTGGGATTTGTTCGGCACCTGAGGAATTTCAATGTCGCCTTGCTGATCTTCTGCGTGGCTTAGAAGGCATCCAGGTAGTCGCTGATTTTGGTATATGGATATAGTATGACCGTATTCAAGTTGGTTATGATAAAAGGAATCATGTAAAGTCATGGAATCATGTGATTACTGTGTTGGAAATGTTGCAAATATAACTAATTACTCTTCACCTCATCAATCGTGACAGTGGTTTTTAAATAAAAAAAGGTTATTAATGAGGTCAAGTTTGAAAAATGCGTTCTTGATTCTAGATCAATGGTTTCTTTGATATCGTTAAACTATTACAATTTCTTGTGTAAATCTGGTGTTGTTGAAATTAAATCATCTAATACTCATAAAAAATCATCTAATACTCGTTTAACATCTGGTACTGGTCATAGTTTTCATCAAGTTGAGTCAATATCTGTGTCAGTATTTATTGGTTCAATGTCAAAAGTTGTTGATTTAATAGTTGTTAATTCTATTCCTCATGATTTGATTATTGGCATGGATGTAATTCGATGTTTTAAAATGGATTTATGTAGATCAGATCCATATCCAGGTATATTAAGTAATGGGCAATCAGTTGATTCAAATGTTCTTGCAGTTGAGAACTTATCTTTATTAATACCATCCTGTGTTGCATTTGATGCTGATAATATATTAGACAATCAAGTTAAATTGGAAGATAATTATTTTACTATTCTGTCAACTGATGATAATATTATTCCAAAATTTAGTAGATGCATGATTACTGGAAAAGCTGCGAATGATACCAAGTTAGCATCCACTTATTTTATTAATCAAACTGTGCTATTTAATAACCAATCTAATATTTCAATGGATCATTCCACTGTTGCTACTTCTTCATTAAATACATTGTGATTCTTTATGTATACAAATTGAAGTTGTAAATCCATTGCCAACTGATATTACTTTGAATCGTAATTCGAAGCTTGGTGTAGCACAAAATATTTGTATCGCTAGCAAAGAATTTGTTGATAATTTTTTTGTTAATTTACCACCGTTGGATGGTAAAGTTACTCGAGAATGGAAAGAAGAGGAACTAATTGAAGTAACATTGAATTTGGTAATCATTTATCAACTGCTGAGAAAGGTGAACTATTTAATGTTATATTTAATTATAAAGATATTATTGCTCATGAGTCTGGTGATGTAGGGCTAGCCTCAAATGTTAAACATTGCATTGAGACTAGAGATAATGCGCCAATACAAGTAGGAAATCACCGTATTCCGAGATCACAATGGCCTGTTGTTGATAAACATATTAAATTGATGCTCGATAAAGGAATCATTGAAATCAGAAAGCTCTGATTAGAGATTTAGAACTGTATTCGTACTTAACAAAATGGTGAGATTCATTTTTATATTGATTTCCGTCTATTAAATACTATTACAAAGAATAGCGCATATCCATTACCAAATATTGCAGATCTATTGGCTAGTATTCCTAATCCACCTGATGAACGTTCTCGTTTTTTGCATCATTATTTTTGATTGTTTATCTGCTTGTTAGAACATTCCGATTAATGATTCTGATCGATGATACGTTATCAAAACTGAGACTGGAAGGATCCTTCAAAACCAAGAAGACATCGACACCATTCCAAAACCGAATGCAGATGCTGTGATGAATGAAGCAATTCACCCGTCAACTGGCAGAAACAATAAAGTAAAAAGTAAAGTAAAGTAAAAATTTCAATTTCCATCCAATAATTAATGAGGAAAATGCAGGTCCATATCAAGATGCTGAACTAGAGCACATCACTCAAAGATGCAATGCAAGGATAGTCAACATTCCTTCAAGAGATATAGATAGATTGAGATTTGATAAAAAATAATCAAGTAAATAAAAATAAGTAGGCCTACTGTATAGTAAAGGGATGTTGTAATAAGTTGTAAATGTTGTATACTGTATTGTTAAGCTACCATTATTTTTATGCAGGCCTTCTCAAGAGACTGGACTTCTAGTCTCAATATCATCCTTATTAATTCAGGACCTTTCAATAACACAATAATGATCTGCTGGAGCTTCTTCACTATTGGGAAATCCTGACTGCAGTCTTGTGAACAAATACTGTATCTAGCAATCAATGTAGGCCTAACATTAAATAGAAACGCTACCTCTCCGTCGCCTTCCTTTGCTACAACCGTCTTTTCTTTTCAATTGAAGTGTTTGATTCATTTCATTGTTTGGCTCTTCATCAAACATTTCCACCCGAACATCCTACACAATATATTAATCATTTGAAGCTCATTATAAAAAATGTTGGTTGAATTGTAAATTCACAGCCTACATTTTTCAGCTGTTTTTGAATGGATTTAAATATGAAAATGATGTTTAAAATAGTGCTCTTAGACTTCCTGCTGACCATTCGTTTACTTAAACCAAATAACCCACACAAGAAAACGAGAAAATTACAACAGATATGAAACAACACAGGTGTTTCCTAAGCTATGATTTCAGTGTTTGACTGCATTTTCAGAGGGGTAATGATCGCGCAATTTAGCAAAGCACAAGAAAAAAGCAATTTATCTCAATATCTGGGATATACACTTTAAAATACAATGTCAAATGATAAATTTGACAATAATAGCGGAAGGTCTTGTCTTATATGTCAAAGTGTCAACGCCACACTAAGTAGGTAGGCCTATTGAGTACAATTGATGAGCTTGGTGTAGATGCTTGGTTGGTGGCGTTTATATTTATTGCTTCTATACTCCGGAAGGCAAGAGTAAAACGGAAACAATTGATATTTTATGGTTTATTGGTCAAACATCAACAAAAAAATTCAGAAGAAAATGTTGAAATGCCTCAAGGAACTAGGAAAAGGATTCCAGAAGGCCGAACCTTTTCTCAAACTATGTGCGTTGCAATGTAACAAATAAAAGCCACAATGTAGGCCTAATCACTAGACTTCTCACATTCACAACCATGCCATGGCCACATTTAGCTTTATTACTTTTAGACTCTTTCGGCAAACATTTTCAGGATTTAAGCCTGGGTTGTGTTGGGTACTGCCACTAAAACGTGGATAGTCCGTTTAAAAGAGCAAAAAGACCTAGATAAGCGGCTAAGCCTATATATAGACCGGTCTGCAAAGCATGGCAGCTGCGCCACCGAGATGAACATTTTTCTTGTCATTGCTGCCCCTGAAGCTGCAGCTTTCATTGAAAATCAGCAGCTTAAAATGAAGTTTTTCTTATTTTCTCCATAATTTCTGCTGATATGATCAATTTTGGCACCCCTGAAGTTAAATTTGATCAGTTGCCGCCCCCAAGATCTCGTCAAGATTGCCATTATTTGCAGACTGGTATAGGCTATAGACCTAATAGTCTGGGCTGCGACTACCACATGCTGTACCAGACTGGAAAGTTTGCTGTTTGCAGGCAAGATCTTGGCCGAGCAATCATTTTCGCGGCTGACATTCCAGCCGACAGCCGCGCATTTCACAATTTTATCCGTATTTAATAAGAAAATGACATAATTTCCATGATCATTTAGATTTCATATCTAAAATTTGCCTAAATATGTGATCTACTCGCGCAAAACTACACCAGAATTTGGCTTTCAGCCGCACATTTTCTGAGAAAAAATACGACCTTGGCCACGCATAATGCATTCTTTCTGTAGCTTGCATGTGTGCTTCATTCTTTTTCAGAAAATACGCCTAATTATTCATCTTTTGATTACGACCCCCGCTTACGTTTCTGAGCGTCTCAAGTAGAGGTCTGCGAATCCGATCTGATCGGATTTTTGTCGAATTCGGATCAATCTTTGCTGTAAATCTTTATTGTTTAATTAGGGATGAGAATCGAGTCAAAACAGTATTTGATTTGAATCGACTATTAATCAGAATCTTTTGTTCTATTGCTAGGCCTACCGTTCAAGTAGATGATGAAAACACAAAGAAAACATTTTCCACAACTGCAAGAAATGTGTTGAAAACATCAATTTCAACTTAATATCTTAACATAGATTTTGAAAGATTTTGAATACATAAATACAAAAGTTAGTTTGTTCAGTTCACTTCGACATTAGTTTACAGAATTCATGTGATTCATTCAACGCGCTTTGTGCTTCATTACGTCTGTTTGATCAATTAATTGTCATAGCAACAAAGTCTGGATTAGAACCAATGGCGCGTAACTTGAGATTTTCTTTGTTATGGTATTTTGGGGGAGTCCCATAGACCATTCAAAGTTCAAACATGCAAAAGACTTCGCTGTGAAATATTTCTCGCGTTCGCATGATTGTTTCGTATTTTATATTGTTGAAAAGAGCATTTGAGTTTAAGAATAAGTTTATCCAAGAAAGGTTGCTTTATATCTGGAAACAAGCATATTTAACATTAATTTAAATAAACGAATACTTTATTTTGTTTATGAAACCGGCTGTTACTTGTTTTATCCTGATCAGCTGTGCATCTTCACGGCTGATTTATGCACGCACTTTGCACTTTTCACACCCTAAAAATTTCCATCACTTTCAATGGTCGGATTCGGATTATGTCGGATCGGATCGGATTTAAAAATATAAAATCCGAAATTGTTGGATTTTTTCAGTCGAATCGGATTCTGATTAAGATTTCGTGCCTACATTCAGATTACTAATACCTAATCCGATCCGATGCAGACCTCTAGTCTCGAGGTTACGAAGTATGAAGTACCGTAATTCCTGAAAAAGAAAGCAACACGCACGCACGCAAGTTACAGACACTGCTGCATAGGCCTATCCCTATAGAATATTTGTTTGCGACAGTAGTGTTGATTATCTTACCTGTGATTGAGTACCACATTCTTCGCAATAGAAAAGTCCATTTTGTGCATCAAAAGATTCATTGCCACAGTTCATACACGAGGGCATTTTGATATCAAATAAGATTGGAGCTTCTTCTGAGTTGTTCTTGCTTGGCCCAGCTCAATCAATATCTAGAGGCAAGCAGCAGCTAAGCTTAGCCTAGCCTACAAATCAATGGCAGAAATTGTGTAACGAATAACATTGCTTTCATTTCCATGTCGTACTATTGTCATAACAAATTAGGAACATATTCATGGCATAGTATAGGATGCCGCAGAAGTTTCTACATGCACGTGTTTCAGAATGTCACTTCAAACACATGCTTCAAATTTGTAACTTTGTTGATCTTCTTCAGCTTTCGTCAAAAATATTGGAAAAGAGGTCGTCACGTTCACAGCGGTCACAGATCACAGATCAAACATGGCAGACAATTTGTTGTCTAATTTTGTTGTTATCTTGAATATGGCTTAAGCTTGGAATAACCCATAAGTAAAAGATGTCTATGTCAGTTAAATGGTCAGCAGAAAGATTGGTGGGAGATGTTCAAGGTAAGTGACTCAGTCGTTGTTGATGATCCGCCTATACACATCCATCCCTATCCAGAGGACGAGAGTCCCAGAGCCATCAGCCATCTATTGCAAACTTTAAGTCTTCAAAGTCACAAAAACCTGGAATGAAGAATATACATTTTACAGTTTAAAGTTCGAGTTCTGATCCATATTTTAATCACTTCGTCTTTATCAGTGTTTATAGATGACATGGTATATTAAAGCTTCTGATAACTTTTCGAATTCAAATTTGTAAATTAATGGGATTTTGTGCACAGTGCGCGTATGTCAGAAGTTTCAAGGGCTGCAAGGCAAATTTAGCTATATTTTATAATTCGATTTTGACCATAGCATATTATCCTTTTGAGGTGTATTCGGGAATGGCAGTGCCTGTGCCATGCTGGTGTGTCTTGAATCAGACATCTAACTAACTTATGTTGCGTTGCAAGTCCCCAATAATCTAAGAAATGCTATCGAATGTACATTCTTGGAATTTTAATCTGAGCGAAAGCGGAACCTAATGTAATTTGATCATTACATGAATATGATTGTCACATGGAAATAAGAGGGTTTGCATATTGCTGTTGAATGTGCAGAATGCTTCACTTTGTTCCTTAGCCTAACCGTTCTAAGGCATAATGTAAAGATCTCAGGAGGCATAGATTGAAAATAGAATCACCCAATGATTTAGGGTGTTGCTTGATTAATTAAATTATGCCCTCCTTAGAAGAAGGAGAGCATGGTCTAGATGTTTGTAATATACTTGAACAATGTGGAAGTAAGTAAGGCAGTCTACAAACGTTGTGCTTTTCATGCGCCGTGCTAATCTTCTGGCGCGACCTGGCAAAAGCGCGACGTATAAATCAATAAAGCACAACGCAATTTGTCTAGCTCGGAAAAAGCTCGAAGCACGACGATGGTTGCCGCTCGGAGCGGCGTCAGCACGACAGTTGTTTTATAAGGTATGCTTTTTAGGATGCCGAGCTTTTATTCGTCTGTTTTCAGACGAATGTTCGGTCAAATTCATGCGAATTGGGGATAAAATTGTAGTTTTTATGATGTTTTTTTATCATTTCATTCACTTCTCGATGATATTGATGAACATAAAGTCCAATTATAAACTACTTCATTATGCTCAACTGTTTGGTATTCTGCTGTCTATTAAAATAGTGAATTTTATTACTATGTAATTATTACTATGTAGGTTGAAAACATTTCAGGATGCCCTTCATTTCAGTTGCATGTTGCATGTTAACTGGTAACATAGCTTGATAGAACAAATAGATCTTTATGAGATTTAATTGTTTTTTTAAATTAAAACATTTATATTCGAAGGAAATTTAACTAGTAAATATTAGATCTCTTAAACCGAAATCTTATATCTCAGACCGTGTGACATCATTTTCAGGTAGGCTACTGCTAAATTTAGCTAAAGCTAGTTTTACTTTCAATGATTGCGCAATACGCCTTTCAATTTTGGCCGTCTAAAATGAATTGAAACCAGAATTCCAATTCTGCCGTGCCAGACAAAGCAAAGCACGGCGCATGTAAAGTGCAACGTTTGAAGACTGCCTAATAAGCCTACTACATGATTCTGCATTATAATAAAGGCGAAGGATATTTTTAAGAAGGTGTATTGCTCACTACCTTTGTAAAGTTTTTACTCGCAAAGTTTTTCCCAATTTTTAATTACGCAATTGATCTAGCGTTTATACTAATAATACGTTCAGATCTTGTAAGCTTACTGAATTTTCACCAACTACCTAATGAATTAGAACTGGTACCAGGGAAATTGATGAAGGATTGCTACACTATTCTATTACCAGTTGTTAGTAATATGATAAATATGTCTTTTAAAAGTTTTATTGTACCAACTAATTTCAAGAAAGCTGTTCTGAATCCAGTGATAAAAAAACCCTTGATGCTGAAGTATTCAATCATTATCAACCGATTTTGAAAGCTACAGAGAAAATTTTTGCGATCCAATTGAATCCAATATATCAAAGATAACAATCTTGATGAACCCTTTCAATCAGCGTACAAACAATGACACTGCACAGTTATATATACAAAACGACATTCTCAGTTATATTGACACCAAACGAGATGTCATCTTAGTACTTCTCGATTTATCTGCTGCATTCGATACGGTTGACCATGACATTATTTCGGACAGATTAGAAAACCGGTATAGTGTAAGTGGAATTGCTTTGTTTTGGTTTTCATCTTATTTGAATAATCGCACCAACTTTGTGAATACTGTATTGATGGTTCCTGCTCTTTAAGTCACCCTCTTCAATTCGGAGTACCTCAATGTTCCGTATTTGGACCTATGCTTTACAGAATGTACACTTCTCCTCTTGCTGATGTCATAAAACAACATGGAATGTCCTATCATTTTTATGCCGATGATGTGCAAGTATATTCAAAATTTAATGCCATGGATGATAATGATATAAGTTGCACTAAGTCACACATGAAGTTATGCCTCAATGACTCTTAACCGTTTAAATTGAATAATTCTAAAACTGAGTTACTGTTCTTCAGTGCAAAACATTGACAATTATCACCACTGGAATATATACACATATGAGATGGAGTGGTTCAAAAGAAAAAGACTGCTAGGAGCATTGGTGAATTGTTTGATGAACACATGTCCATGGACAATCAAATTAACAGCATATGTAGATCTTCATATTATCATTTTAAAAACATTTGGATATGGTAATAAAAAATAGATATCATACCCGCATTGTGAAATTCTAATTCATGAATTTGTCTCTTCAAGACTAGACAAATGTAACAATCTACTGGCTTGTGTTCAGCAGAAGCAACTGGAAAAGCTCCAACGTGTGCAGACTGCAGCAGCCCGAATTCTTACCAACACGAAAATGCGAAACCATATTACACTGGTGTTACGAGAGCTGCATTGGCTACTGATTGCAGAAAGGATAGGATTCAAAATACTTGCTACTACATTTAAAATAATTAATCATATTGCGCCTTGCTATTTAGAAGAACTTTTAATTCCTTACCAACCAACTAGAACATTGCAATCGATAGATCAACATTATTTAAAAAACCTAAATAGGCCTACAATCTAAAATTTTATGGCGGAAAATCGTTTTCGTATGTAGCACCAACACTTTAAAACAAAATTTCTAATGAACTAAGAGTTAGCACATCAATAGGTATTTTTAATGCAAAATTAAAAACATTTTTATTCAAAAAAGCTTTTATGTTGCCGGCCCTAGTCTGTATAAACATGATATATATTTTTAACTTATTTTTACAATTTCTTTTCATATCTCATATAATTTTTTAACTGTAGGCCTAGCGCCTAGGCCTATATATTGTAAAGCGCTATTGGATATTCTGTATAGAAATAGCGCTATATTATATAAGATATTATTATTATTATTAATATATCTGTTATTGAGATAGAGATTATAGAGATAGAATAACCTCACATCAATTAATGTTCACCCATAAAATTAAAATCAATCTAGCTCGTTCTCTGCTCTCCAATGTTTTTCAACGACCAAATACCACCGGAACTTAGATCTCACACTCACAATGATATTTACATTGAGTCAAGCCATCGCCATTCATTTCAAGATTTTGGTGCGCACATGTGAAACAATCTAATAATAATTTTATAATTTAAATAGCACTCTTTACATTTGCTGATCAAAAGCGCTTTACAAAAATGTCAATAAATAAAATGATTAAAATAAATATATAGTAATAATAATAATAATAATAATACTATAATAATAATGGCGTTGATTATCTTACCTGTGATTGAGTACCACATTCTTCACAATAGAAAAGTCCATTTTGTGCATCAATAGATTCATTGCCACAGTTCCTACACGAGGGTATTTTGATATCAAATAAGATTGGAGATTCTTCTGAGTTGTTCTTGCTTGGCCTAGCTCAATTAATCAAGGCAAGCAGCAGCTGAGCTTAGCCTACAAATCAATGGCAGAACTTGTGAAGAATAACATTGCTGCTTGCGTAGATTCAAGTTTTCAGCAACCAAATACCACCGGAACAAGATCTCACACTCACAATAATTCACATTCATTTCAAGATTCTGGTGCGCACATGTGAAACAATCTATAGATCATCTATGTCAACAAAGAAAGTCCGAGACAGGCCTACTTTCAAATATCTCAATCGTTGTGATCAGGAATTAGACATTAATAGCTGAGTATAAGCTGGGTTTATATATATGTAGCTTGGCTTGCCTAACAAAAATCTTAATTCAACTTTCAGGTCATGTAATTGAATTGAAGAAAGAATTCTTCTCTTCAAAACGTCCGATTGATGACGATGAATCTCATCTCCATAAGTTCTGTGTCAAACTAGAAAACATTCTACGCTTCAAACAAAAAGGTTAGTTGAGATTCATTAATACATAATTATTATAGTTAAAGCTACCCAATCTAAGCCAATCTAAACACTGCAAACAAGAACCGTAACTAGTAGTTTAGAAGGTATTGCTCTACCGAAGGTACCCATACCACTCTTCTATTTTCAGCAGATTTCGTGGCAATTAGGTCTTGATTGTCAATGTGCAACGATGCACCGTAGCTACTCACAATGCAATTCCCTCTGAACCTTTCCATCCACCATCCTTAGATGGTACTCATATGATGTTTTAATATAAAGTCAAGGCTGACTTGACCTTTGGAGGTTTGAACCACAATCGATCAAATATGATCAGATCTGAAGTTCGGTTTTTCTACCATCTGGGCTAATCCTCCCTACCTGACTACTGTAACTACCTGATTCTTGCTGGTCGTATTTGAAATTTTGCCAGTCAAAATGGTTGTGCTGTATAACGTATATGCTAGTAAACACTCTAAAAGGGTGTTGAAATATCACTGAACTCCACAAGAAATCTAGATTCTGCTCATTCTCAGTGAAATTGCAATATTTCAAGTACCATAGTTATATATCCATACATGATGACCAGTTCGCCTCAGAAAACCAGTTCATGGGTGATGATGAGCTTATTAACTTTATGATCCTTGCCGTGTTTGTATTCATAATTGCTACACCAGGACTGATTGAGCACACAAGTGAAGTGTTGAAATCGCAAGCCTCCAAAGTGGTTGCTTTCAATCAACACTTCCCGAATGTTTTCCAACTTTGCGGAGTTTTGTAAATATAATACAAACATTTGCAGGTGTGCGGTAACCCTTTTCTAAAGTAAAACAATTTTGTTTATGTTGCCGAAGGTCGCTCAAATTAAAATTTAATTCCAATTCAATGTTTTTACTTACTAAAATGTCCTCAGATTAAATGAAAACTTTCTTAAATTTCTCAAGTCTTTCTTAAATATAGATAGCCTTTGTGGATAGCTGTTCATGAAAATTAATTTAGCCAACATTAATGCACTGAGACTGTGTTTCATAAATGATACATAGCAGTTGGTATTGTACACAAAACTAGCACCTCTATTTAACTACCTATCTAATTACCTGAAAGGTAACATAATATTGATTGCATTCCTAATGTTCCAGAAAAGTACTCGTTCATGGGCGGCAGAAAAGATTATTGGAATTTCTTTCAAGAATGTCTACCTAAGGAGGAATCAATTAAATTCATACAAGTTATGCCAAATGTAAGTTTCTGATCATTCATATTTCTATTTTAGTTCTGCGATACTTATGAATTCCATAAGTGCTCCAATCATCAATTCCAGTTCTTTATGTCAAGATAAATTTCAGGATAAAGCAATAGCAAAATCATTATAACTATTTTAACTATAGCCTATATGAGAGAAAATTTTCATCTCATATTTCCTTTACCTATTCAATTTTATGTTCTATTATATTTTACGTTGATATTGAATTTAATTCATGTACACTCAAACCTGTTATAATGGTCACCTCTGTAAAGTGGCCACCTGTCTATAGTGGCCACTCTTGAAGTGTCTAAAATAATATTTTCTATTGAATCAACCCTGTATATAAAGGCCACCTCCACATAGTGGTCAGTTTATCTACCTCTCATAGGTGGCTGTTATATACAGGTTTCACTGTATGCCTAAATAAAACATACTTCTTAAGGATCGTATAAATGGTATGATCTAATGTAAAAAATGTATTCTAATTAACAGCCCCTAAACAAACTCACACTTGAGCTCAAGGGGTGTTGCCAAGCAAATCGTTTTGTTCATTTTATAGATTTTATAAACTAAGTTAATTTGTGTATGTAAAAAAAGTAACTGGAAATATATAATCTATTTAAATAATAGTAATTTATGATGAAAGAGTAAAAAAAATACACGTTTCTTACTGATACTCGAGTTTCACGCGTTATACTGCGATCTTCAGACAGATTTTTTACTCAAGTCTCAAATGTGTATATTATTATTATTATTTACAGCTCTGTCAAATGAAGACATAGAGCACTATATTATCTGTCATTAGATAAACATTTAACTTTTATTATATAATCTATTTAAATAGTTATTTTGAAATATATTTTCATTAAAGCTGTAAGTGTATGGAGAATAATTCATGGGCGCGCGGAGTTATGGGATTTATTTTTCAAGTGTCAAATCTCTATTTCACAAGCGAGGTTCTGCGAGTGAGTGAGATAGAGATTTGAACACTCGAAAAATAAATTGCCCGTGAAGTTTTATATAATCACGAAGAATTTGAAACGCAATGAAGATTAGCACAAGGGCTATATTTAAGGAAGTTCAATGATTCTGTTTTATTTATGTGGAGGTTCAATCTTTCCTTTAATAACCTGTCTATTATCTCTAATTTAATGTTGACAAATATATCTTATCTTACCTTATTCTCTATTCATCCAATTTGAATGTATTCAATCGAAGTATTGAACTGATTCAAAACCTTGTAAATGTGGCGTTCCTTTTAGTTTCGAAAGCAGGAATTTCCTTGGTATTGAAAATGCAAGACGCTCTGTGATTGGTTGAAAAGTGTTATTTTTGCGTATGAAAACGTCACTTTTGTATGTGTGAAATATCAACTTTATCGAATATTGCTTTTATGAGTGATAGAAAACCCACTAAAAGATTGATGATTATATAATAAAGCATTTTATTTTACAGTACTTTCACTTTTTAGTTTAAAACCAACCAAGGAAAAGGTAGAGCATTCATCCGCCAAGCATTGATGGAGAAAACTCTTGCTGATACACTTCAAAGATGCATAATAGAAACAAAAGTTGTCAGGTTAATACAATAATTAAACCGTATGAATTACAATTGGAGTGTTGATTGGATTTCTTATACAGTCAAACCTGTTGTAACGGTCAGCTCTATGTAGTGGCCACCTGTCTGTGATGGTCACTCTTCCAATGTCTAAAATAGTATTTTCTATTGAATCATAACCTGTATATGAAGGCTACCTTTCTATCGTGGTCAATTTATGTACCTCTCGTGGCTGGCTATTATATGCAGGATTCACTGTAAAATGATTGTGTAAGAGAGTCCTAATTTTCTATTCAATCCCCTACAAATAACGCTTAACCGAAATTTTCAAAAACAATTTAGACCAGGGTACGACAGAAGTGGGGATACTGAGATTCTAGATCCTGGAAGGCTAGAGCAAATTTAGAAGAGGCATTGTTTCTGAATTGTTCTAATACTATAAAACCGTTGGAGGTTAATTGTTAATCTTCACCACACTCCTTCAAGTTGCATTCAACACCTTTTATTACTTATTTCAACATTTTCTTCTGAATTTGCTCTCGCCTTTTGGAATTTAGGATTTCCAGGATCCCTACTTTGTCGGACCTTGTCCTGCCCATCATAAATGATTCTGGAGCAATTGATTAACAGATTTGGTTTGATTTTTTTACATAAACTCAGAGCACATTCCACTGTGAAATTTCATAAGCAGATCAAGGGCTTTTAATAGTTTACCAGATACCCAGCATTATGGTACTTTAATCAACATTTTCTAATTGGATAATATTTTTTCTTCAACCAACTCTTTCTGGCAAGTTTTTGATCTACTAAATGCTGCAGACTTTCTCTTTGTTGAGTGATCATAGTGGCGATGAAAGCCATAATTTTGTTCCTGCTGTGAGTGCTTTGGTCAATTCGATAAAAGATCAACAGATCATTAGAGGAGATATGTATCATATTGAAGATATTTTTATCAACAACACACGATATGGACCCCTGACTATTTCATCTTTCAAAGACGTAAACATTTAAGAAAACAATGAGATCAAACGATCCGATTTTGGGCAGAATCTTGTCAAATTTTGTTGCATCCCCTTTGAAAAAAAGTTCATGAACTCTTTGTGACTGTTCATCATGAATCAACAAAAAGTGTTCATGAACTGTTCATGAAGTTCATGTTCATGAACTGTTCATGAACTCATGGATTTTTTCGCAGGGGATCAAGGTAAACAGGACTTGACCTAGCCATATTCTACCCTGTTAATATCACTGCTGTTCAGTGTCCGACGAAAGCTTTAGCCTTCCGGGATTTGAAATATTATTGTACATTTTATTCTGATGTTTTTTGTTGAAGTTTGGCCTATAAATCAGAATATTATCAATTTGCAGACCCTACTACTGTTAATATCTTCATCCTTTTAATAACACTCATTTTGAGAAGTAGCTTCTATCAAACTTATCTAATTCCTTCAGTTAATGTCACAACCTGCTTAATTATCACCATTTTTTTCTGCCCCAGGACAATGATGTTAACGAGGTTGCACTTTACTTATAATATAAATTTAATAATAATAATAATTAGTTGAATTTTTCCACACCTGTTTTACGGAAATAAACAATACCGTAAACAATAACCAATCAACTGTAAAACATACCTACTACTACCTCATGTAGGATACAGGTAAATTTAAAACAAATTGTATTCTAGTTAAATAAATCGCCTGGCAATCGCTTTAATGACGTGAAACTTGAAGTAGAATAATCTAGTATGCTTCGTTCGTGACTCTCCTTCTTTATAGACTTATCAGGTATTTCTGAATGATTATAATGACGATGACTGCACACTGCACATGCTTATCATTAAATCAAAGGCTATCAAATATGCCCCCAAAGGTTACATCTTCTTTTTTATGCTGTGTTATTTTTTAATTACAATAGGGATTGGTATGGTGTTGAATCAATATTGATGGATGATCGTCTTAATAAAAGTTTGATACATTGTTTATATGATTTGAATTCTGTTGATTTTGATTTACCCATCAAAGGATATGATCTAGACCGTGCATGGCCATCGTTTGCCAGGTAAATTTCATCCTAGACTATCAAGTAATATAAGATATTGGGAACAAATGTACGCAGCAGCCAATTTAGTGTCATCATCAACAAAGCGTGTACGGTAACAGCAAATTTGTTAAATAAAAGTTAGATGAATCCAATTGATTGTTAATCAAAGCCGACTAGGTTACTATTTGATGATCTGGATTCCGATTGGTTGCTAATCTGTTCGTTATTTTCTTATAGTGAACGCTGCAGTTGCCATGGATGTCTTAGATTACTAGTAGGGATGAGACGATTGTTCTGGAAACAATCGGATTTGCCAATCATCGGCGTCAATTTTTACTAATCGGAAAATAATCGCCATCGGCAAATCAACCGCTTTGTCAATCGTTAAACTGATTGTTTTCAGACAATGAAATTCAATATAAAATTTATTTATTCGAAATTTCATTAATTTATTGTTTTTATGTCGTCTTAATTGAAAGTTTATATCGCTCAGTGCAGTTGCTCTGTTTTGCTTACATCGTTTTATAATTCAAAACCTATTGAAAATGTTCGAATGATTGGTCATGCCATTTTACACCTTCTATTGTTATAAAGTGAAAAAGATAAACACATTGGGGTTGATGAATAAAACAAGTGAGCATGGTTGAATGAATAATTTTATTGAGAAAGAAAAAGCGGCCGTCGGGTTTCATTTTGTAGGAAACTGTTTTGAAAAATAGTTAAAGTAGTTTGATGTTTCAAAAGATGCTTGTAAAGAGATTTTATTTTGATTATTTTGGATGAAGTAGTCTTAAAGCTTGAAAGATATACGAATTATTTACAGGAAAATGTTGCTTTCGTTCATCGCTGCTTGCTTTGTTGTTTGGACATGCAAACTTTTGCTATCATCAAATTTAAAAAACATAACCATATTTCATTTTGTGCAATTCAGCTAATTGCAGACTTGCATATAATGTAATTTCGTATTGTAAACTCATGATCTACGTCTACGACTCTGCAGCTATGTGTTTTCTCCTCCTCTCTTGTTTTGAAATTTGATTTGTTGTATTGGAAACAATCGGCAAAAACTGATTAATCGACCGATTGTTATGACTAATCGGCAGCTAACTAATCGGCATCGAGCCTCGGTAAATTTCATTATCGTCTCACACCTAATTACTAGATACCAGACTCCTCCATATAATATATATATATACGTATGTAATAAACTGTTTAGTTCATTCGTCAGTATATCTTGTCCATTGAATATTGAATCTATATATCAACCGAACCTACATGTACTATTTTCTTGTCGTTATCTAAACATAGTTGACATGAAGTTAACCGAATTTCTGTGATCATTTCATGAATTGTCCATGAAAGAGTTCATGAAAATTGTTGCGATATCTCACGTTCATGAACTCATAACATTTTGTTCACTGGGATGGTGTTGAAAGATCTTTGATTTTATTTGATTTCATAGGAGATCATTCCAAGGCAGAGGAATGACAAGAAGTGGTTCATCAACATCTCTTGTTGCTCCATCTGATTTGCAGGTAAAAGGCAGAATGATAGATTGAAACATATTCATATATAGAGTGTATGTAGGCTTATATTGTTGATAATAGCATGAAGCAATTGTTGAAATCTTTCCAGTTTGGGGAAATCAATTTTCTTCAAAGACTATGTATTTCTTCATATATGCACTGTAGGCCTACTGCACTGCAAACATATTTTTCACAAAGACTTAGCAGATAAGGAAAGTTTACATTAAGAAATTCTTCCTAGTGTGCAAATTGACACGTCCTGCCCTCATTCCCCTGACGTCCTTGCAGGCTGGCATTAAAAAATTGACAATTGTGTTGTTGTTATGAACAAAAGATTATATATCGCACTCCATGTGACCAATAGCTCAACACAATTATGTCACTTAATGTTAAATCTCTGTTTTCAAAGGTTTGAAACAGTCATTTTTGAATTGCTTATTTTTCAAAATTTATTTTTCAAAATTACAAAAAACAAAAGAATTTTTTATGAATTGACCGTTTTGTTAACACTGCAGTGTGTTGGTGATGCTCTAATTGCTCACAATCTTATAATTTGAAAATGATTTATTTGATTTCAGAACAAACGTAATGATCCGTTATACATTTTGGCATCAAAAGTACGCAAATTACATGAATCTGTCTCGCATCCTGGTGACTCATCGACTAAAGATCATGATGATTATCAACTGACAGATAATGATATTAGCATGCATGTTGTTATACAAAATATCTCTGAAATACAATATCTATATGATCAATGGAATATCAATACTACTAACAAACATATGGAGCTAGAGAATGAATTAAAAAGACTGCAAACGTCTAAAGAGAAAAATATAGATCAATCACATGAAAGTTTAAGAGAACTTCATGAAAAATATCTATCATTAGGTAAATTAGATTCGGATTCTTTAAAAGATCAAGTAACTAAATTATTTGATATGTATAAAGGAAAAGAAGAGGAAACCACTAGAACATTAATTGAATTAAATAATTTACAAGGAAGTCTTTCACAAATGACGCAATCACAAGCTAGTATAAACGAACAGAATCAAAAATTACGGAGTGACATTGCGAAACTTGAGAAGGAAAGTTTTAATCACGTGGCAACCATTGAGAAATTAAGACAAGATTTAAATGATAAAGAAGCAATAATTGAAAGTATGCAGTCAAAAAATGTTACCATAGAAAGTAATAAGGATAACAACGTATTTGATATGAAAAATATTTCTGATTTGTTTGAAAATAAATTTGGAAAATCAATTACTAACTACGATGAACTAAAAGAAGAACTCAACAAGCTAATTAGCAACGCAAACAATTCTATAGTATTAAAAGACACGGATAACACCACTAATGATTCCGAGATAATATTCAAACAGCATAAAAAAGAGATCAATAATTGGAAATCTAAATTTGAATCTTCTGAAGAATTGATTAACAATCTTGAGACGCAGTTGAAATCAGTTGAAAAAGATTCATTTGTTACTGATCTAAAAGAAAAGTTGGAGTTATTCGAATATATTGATAATGTAGAGACACTGGCAGATGCTGAAGATGGATTAAAAAGGAAAAATGACAAGACAGTTATCCTTGAGGTAATTTTTTTCCTTTTTTCTGAGTAACATTTATGCTACAAGCAAAAATACACTACTTTTTGGATACCCATGGAAATGCATGGTTGTGTAATACTAACTGACAATTGCTACCAAGTTGTAATTTAGAATAATAGACACTGGAGAAGATTTGTATTAATACACACAACGCTGCGGTGCAAAAATGTGACGTTGCTATGTGCAGATGCAATTATTCTTTCAACTGTCCAAAATTTATATAAACTCATTAAGATTACTAATCGGTACAAAAAGTTCCTATTAGTATCTTCATTACGTTTCTTTACAAATAATTCTAAGGGCTTGCTTGGCGATTTTTATCCTCAAATGATCCATTGTGATAGACAAACGATGCTCCATTTTGATAAATCAAACACAATGGAAAAAACGCCGTAGAGAATTTTAGTAAAAACCGGAAGAAATCAAGAGCAAATTCAGATAGATGTAAATGAGAGAAAACTTATACTTTTTACTATAGTTTTATAGTTGGCTGTGGATAGTGCCATATAAATTATTATGTTGATCAAAAATCTGCATAGGTCAGAGCATAAGATAAGTATTTCTCAGTCGACATCTTGCGTACTATATAGGGCTTTTTCACATTGGCATGTTGGTATAAGCTTAGGAAGTAATTGAATTTGCTATAATGAATTATATTTGATGACTTTCATTATAGAGATTGACTAGTGTTCACAATCAGCTTGTATCAGCAATGAAAGAATGTGATGAATTAAAATTTAAAATATCTGTCCTCTCATCTACGGCAAAAGATAACGAGTCAGAAAAACAAGGTGTAGAAGAATTTTGTGAAGAAACCAAACACAAGAATGAAGAACTGCAAGAGGTAATTTCACTCTTTATCTTAAATAATTAACATCACATTATTTGACGTGTTGGTGCTTCGTAAGTGGGAGTTGGTAGAAAAACGAGAGATGATTGAGCAATAGCAGACTTGATGCACAACCAACCAGCATCATTCACATTGCTAGCTATAAATCATACGAAATATACATACTGATATCTGTCAATTATCTTCAATTCTGTCTCATCCCCTTCAAAAAGAGTTAATGAGCTCATGAACGTGAAATTTCCCAAAAGTTCATGAACTCATTTTTTTTACAGGGGATGCAATGCCCAGTTAAAATCAGACCTTATCTGTGAACGTTACATATCCCAATTAAACAGCCATTTAACGTTCATGGACAGTTCATGAACTTGTTTTCTCTCTGTGGGTGTGTTTCATTGATACGTAGTAGTTAAAAACTATCAAAGGATTTTTAAAATGAATTAGGTATGGCTATTGTCTTGGTCATGAAGGTTTGTGAGATGCGTCAAAAACATCTACATTGTCACATTCCCAGCCTTCCTACTGGTTCTGTTTGTTGTCTGACCTACACATTTTATATTATACAGTGAAACCTGTATATAATGGCCACCTATGAGAGGTATATAAATTGACCACTATAGACAGGTGGCCTTTATATACAGGTTTGATTCAATAGAAAATACTATTTTAGACATTACAAGAGTGACCACTATAGACAGGTGACCACTGTATAGAGGTGACCGTTATAACAGGTTTGACTGTATTTATATTTCTTGATCAGTTAATGCTTGTGTCACATTGTTATGCCATGTTTAGAAATTGCAAAGTTCTATCAATCAGAGTATCAAAGTAGCAGCAGATTTGCAATCAAGTAAAAAGTCTGTTTTTGATTTGTCAATGGAGGTCAGTTCTGCTAAAGAAAAGGTCACCGAACAAGAAAAAACATTGGCAGAGTATGCTTATTATTTTTGTTCACTTATCATCTTTTTACTAATCATTCATGAACTCAACAAATGTTTTGCTGGGTTGGAATTCTGATCTATATAATAGACTGGATAGAGCGTTCCATTAAGAATTTTGACAAATTATGAAGCCACGACATCTGACAATTTCTGCTTACTCAACATTTGTGACGTCCGTTCAATTAAATTCGATATCAAATTGAGGGGTTTATCATTCAAATAGACCTGGAAGTATATTGAAAAGTAGATAGCACAATGAAAAAAAGCTGAAAGTCGCGTATCAATTTTACTAATCGCTCCCATAAAAGATCCTTTTTATGACATAATTCGACATAATTAAACATTTTGTGTGTACTGATCATGACCGCCATCAAACCATCATCATTTGTCTACTGGAATGCTCTCTCCAGTCTTTTATATAGATCAATGAGTTGGAACCACAAAAACAATGCTTTTCTTGAACTCAAATTAGGAATTTACCCTATCCTAAGTCATTCTGTGTAGTAAGACTAATTTCTGATTTGAAATAAAAAATGATGTGCATCCTTACTGTAACTAATCGTTACTATTTAATTTACTGTTGACGGTGTTTGCATACAACACTAAGGCTAGGGTTATACAAGCAAACCGAGCTATGCAAATTATATGCAAAACTATGATGAAGCATTTCGATATATTATATTTATAGGCTTAATCAACACAAGTTCATAATAGATGCAGAGAATGCTGAATTGAAAACAAAGAATAAAGAATTTCTTGAGGTATTCAATAATAAGAAAGTAGACATGCTCACCTTCAATCTACGATCATCGGAGTCAGATGTATTTTTAAATGTTCATTTTATAGCTCAATAAAAATTCTCGTAAATATAATATTCTGATTTGTCATCATAATTAGCATGGCTTGTATTCCTGAAATTACACATGCAACATAACACACACCTCATACTTCAAATTTGTAATTCGAAAATGGGAAATAAATTGATCCATGGTTAATTCAATAAAATTACCTATCAAATAGATACTTGTTGAACATTTTAGAAGAAAAAAAGCAAGAAACCGGCTCTTACGGTAATTAAGGATTAAAAAATGTAGAGAAGAATTAGAATTAGACTGTGATAGAATTCAGAGTGCTTTATAAAATCAACTAACTATAACAACAACAATTTTTTATAACCTGTAAATAAATAATATTTTAATATAAGTAAACCACATTTAACAATCTTGAAATAGTAAACTTTGATGTTCAATTTAAGACCTTGTATCTGGCAATCAAATGGAACAAAACAGACGAAAAACAAGGATTTCTAAAGTTTTGGAAGAATCAATTCTAGATCATCTAAAACAGTGGTAAAAACCATGTAATAAATTGATCATTTTCTTCTAATCGCATTATATAATATGATAGAACTATGTATGTGCTTACAAGCTCTTTAGCATGTGTGACTATCTACAATCTACATCAATAATCACTAAACCAATCAAAAACCGATTTCAACCGGAAATGAAAAATGCGTTCATAAATGGTTTAATACGTCAAATACCACTGAATTGAATGCAAAATAAATGTTCAGGAATGAAATCAGGGCACCAAAATGATTATAGACAAAAATGTCCTTCCTGTGAGAATCCGCTATTGTTTGTATACCATTATGCATTTTATAGATACACACGACACATCATTATAAGATTTGTTACAGTGTTCAAAGGACGGACAGCAATATATTTGGAGACTACATTTTATTTAGTGGATGTTAAAAATAGGTCTTATTGTTTATAGCAGTTAGGAAGTGTCCTGGGTACCAGACACTGCATGTGTGCAGTGATGCCAATATTGAAGGCAAGCAAAAGTTGATTTCATTCTGGTTTGTAAGCGCTAGCTATCTTACACTGTTTTCGCTAGTACAGTTATTATTTCACTATTACGCTTATTATTATCGCAAAGCTAATACGCCTCAGTTAACTAGAAATAATCAAGATGTAAGCCTTAATTTCCCCTTCCACCCAGGCCCTATTCAATCTATATTTCTAATTTAGTTATTTTACTTTTAGTTTATTATTTTGTAATTTTCCAATGATTATCAGTGCGACTGGTTGCTTTGGGTGGTGACAGGATCGCTAGCTGGTTCAACACACATCTAAATTATACGCTGCCACCATCCAAGCACCAAACACCAAAACGCATCAATATGATGTGTTTTTAATTGTCAGTTAATTTTATGAGTGGTAAAACTTGCTACACGAATCATAATAAATGCTGCGCTCATATAATAAAAAAATATCTTATTCTGTATTATGCTCTGCTTTAAGCAACATTGAGCACTTTCATATGCATGTGTTTATCACAGTTATACTCATTATAATTATTTATTCAATTAATTATTATAGTATAATATGCTGTAAACACACGTATGTGAGAATGCTCAATCTTTGTTAAAACAGCCCCGGCGAAGACAAATAGTTCATGAACACTTCATGAACGTGAAATTGCCTGAAAGTTTATGAACTTTTGGGCAATTTCACGTTCATAAACTCATGAACTTTTGTTTGCAGAGGAGAGCATAATATAGAATTGAAACAAAGATGAGGCAAAAGCCTTTTTCGGGAAACAAATATGTGTGCGCTCACATTGGCTTTAAGTAGCTTCTCAATGAAAATATGCAGATATTTTATTGAATGAGAGCCAAAAGAGGAAACATGATTGTCACTTGTACAAATGTTATGATAGATACTGTAGTATCTGTAGAAATATAATTTATCCTTGAGTTTGATGTAGAATGAAAACGTCTTGACAGCAAAATAAATTGATTGCTATATAACATAAATTAATAAATACTCTTTTACCTTAAAAATGCAATGTTTTCATGTTGTCTTGTTTTAGACAAACAGAAAACTTGATATTGAATTGCAATCATTAAACGAGCAATTAAAAATATTAAAGCAAGCCAAGCTAGAATGTGAGGAATTCTATGCTGATCAAATGATTGATATGAATCAATTACAAGCAGATATGAAAGAGAAATATGCTAATTTGGAAGAGGAATGTATTGATACTACAGGCAAAATATCAGAATTACAAGAACATGTTGATTGTTTGAAAACAGCAAAAGCAAAAGCATCTACAAATCATGAGCATGAAATTCAAAGTCTTCGCTTTCAATATGGTAATGAGGAAATGAAGCACCAGGCAGCTATCAAGGTACAGTATGATTGGTTGGTTGAATAAATAGATACAGACAATCTAATACAACAAATGAATGTATGAGTGATTAAAGAAGTTAAACATCTGAAAATTCCCTTGTTGAATGTTTTTGTTCGTAATTCTACAGCATTTTTGTTTTGTTGAAGGGGCATGATATGCTACAATAAATTTCCGATTGTGTAAAATGTTGCAAGTGAATTTTTTCATGAAGTACAATAATACCTTTGAAATACAAGAATAACGTATTAAAATTCATTGGCCGATACAATATTGAATAAAACAATGGGCGTTGGTTATCATCAGCCGATGTTCATCTCTCCTTTGATCAGTAACTGATAAATATCTGCTTATTTGTGTAGCGTCTCACAGAAAAACTCACAGATTTCGATGCAATGGAAATTTATTCAAATGAGTTGGAATTGGAATTATCTGATTGGAAAGAGAAACATGCTCAGTTGCTGAAAACCACTGAAACAGAGAAAGAAGAAAAAGTGCAAATGAAAATTCAAGTAATATTTTCAATGAATAAATGTTTGATGTATTTATTTTATTACTTATCTCCTTCTTGATAAATGATCCTCCACATGAGGCTAGAATCCAAAACAAATTATAATAACACTTTACCAATCTTCTTCAAAAGTTGAAACACATCAATCAAAACAATACAAATACTGTACATATATATATCTAGCAATGGATCACCCTTGTTGCTGGGTAAATTCAAATAACAGAGCCCCTGCAAAAAAATTTGTTGAGTTCATGAAGTGTTCATAAATCGTTCATGAGCTTCATGGACTTTCAATGGACAATTCATGAGCCTCCTCCTCCTTAGCCGTTTGTGAACAATTCAAGAACAGTCTATGAACAATCCATAAACAGCTCATCAACATTTTATAAGCAGTTCATGAACAGTTCATGAACTGTTTTCATAGGGGAGGTATGAAATAGTCAATGTTACAACTAAATGCATTCTTGGAAATTCTTAAAAAGAAAAGAGGAAGACATTAGTAAATAATTCATGTATGTTGGTTGATGTGTTGAATTCAAATTTGATTTCAAAAATGGAAGCTATAAAACTCATAGAGCTAAACGGTATATTTTCTTTCATTATTCGAGAGATAAAGCGAATTAAAAAATCTGTCCAAACTAGACTGGAAAACAGTGATTCTAAAAATATGTAATCCAGATATCTTACTCAGAAAGATTGAAAATACTGTACAACAACACATATGCAAACTTTCACCTTTGTAGGTATAGATAAGTCATATTATTATTAATCGAGATTTCCAACACCATTGCGATCTTAACTAATAGAATGCAGATAATTCCTAATGTTCGATGCTGTGACTGTATATTTCGGGATAATAGGTTCGATGTGACGTCATGATGCGATAATAGCTTCAATCAGACCTATTATCCTTACAATTTACTTCACATCAACATCAATCATCAAATTGGTTTCACAAAACGTTTTACCTTCCTGAATTCCACGTTCGCTCTAAAATGTTCTTCCTTCCACGACATACCAAATGAAGCAATAAATATCTGCGTTAAAACAATGTCCAACTTAATGTGGAGTCCACAAGACATTAGCTGGGGCGCAATATTTAACTTTTTCTACAAAATCCACCCTCTAGATAAATACGAAATTACCATGGCAAATTTCTTCATTTCCAATTCCGAAGTCTAAAAATTAAGAATGCCGTAATCAATAAAATCCAATTTACATCACAAACAAAATTCTGGGATCTAGTTTAGAAATCAAAAGAATTTTTCAAATTTATATTGTCAATTGAAATCCTTCTAAATTTGTTTAACAAAAATTGCAAGAATCTGATTTTTAATCCATTTAGCTCAGACGTGCGGGATCATAGATCCTAGAATTCCCATTGTTCTGGTACACTGGTGATGATTACAATACAAACACATGAATCCTAATGTGCTAAAATTATAACTTTTTTTCCTTGATTATGTTACAGCATGACCTTGTTATTGTTCGTCTTGCTGAAGTTGAGAATGAAGTTGGATCAATGGAGAAACAATTGATTGCAACAACCAAACAAAGAGACGATGAAAAGAATCAGAGAGTGTGTATAAGTCAGAAATTAGAAAAGACAGTAACAGATGCAACGAAACATGATAAACAGACAACAGCAATCATTGAAAGATTAGAAAATGATATAGATGTACTCAAACAGAATCTTGTATTTATAACCAAGTAAGAATTTATTATTTTATACGTCATTTCCATCTAGTATAGTCACAGGGATGATGCACTGTATAGTCAAACCTGTTATAACGGTCACCTCTATATAGTGGCCACCTGTCTATAGTGGTCACTCTTTCAATGTCTAAAATAGTATTTTCTATTGAATCAAAACTGTATAGAAAGGTCACCTGAATATAGTGGTCAATTTATGTATTTCCCATATCTGGCTGTTATATACAGGTTTCATTGTAGCAGTTCATGAAGTGTTCATGAAGAGTTCGTGAACTTTGAACATTCATAAAATATTCATGAATGGGACACATTATAAACAATGCATGGGCATTGAAGGGCTATTTCTAATAACAATCCTTCTTGTAAACCTTTCATGAACAGTTCATGAACTTTACGAACTTTCATGATGTGTTCATGAACACTTCATAAGCAGCTCATTAACTTTCTGAACATGCATGGACTGTAACATTTGTGGACCGGCTATAAACACCATATAAACGGATTATGAAAAGTTCATGAACTTTACGAACTTTCAAAATGTAGTTGATTTACAACAGCGTATGCTTGGATTGATTATAGCTGATTTCAATGTTTGTGTTTATAATATTCAAATCATTATTGTTGTTTTACCCAAAAGAGATAAATCAGACCTCTGGATGAAATCTAATGTTCTTGAAACAGAATTAAAATCTCAATCTGGCGATCGATGGTTAGATGACACTGAAGCAAATGAATGTACTGACTGTAAATCAGAATTCTCATTATTGCTTAGAAAGGTATGTGAAAGCTCATGATAATTCTTCATCTCCCCCTAAAATGATGGCATTTCATCGCTGTCCCCCTCTCCCCCTTCTGGATTACTCCTGTAGTAGACTTCCCATGTGAAACCTTTGCAATCACATGGACTTCTGTTAAATTTTAGAAGAAGCTAGCAAGTGTACTATTCGATGTTCCATGTATACTGATTGGCTGAACTATCACTGTTTATTTTTCTAGAGACCATAACGTTAGTCCTTATGAACCCTAAACAAACAATCACTTGTGCTTAACGGGTACCACCAAGCCTAATCATTTTCATTTTGAACATTGTACATCTTGTTTAATGTAAGAAAACTAAGCATCTACTTAATCAAATGTATTATGTTGTAATCCGCATTGACAATCGAGGCCTATCTGCCATGAAATCTGTTGAAATTGATCTACTAAGTGTCGCAGCTGATATCAATATAGAGCATTTGACATCATTGATCTCACCGAAAAGAGCCATTCCTATAGAAATAGAGGAGTGATACGGGTGCCTTCGGTAGGGCGACACCGTCTCAATTACTTTATGTTTTAATGATAAGGTTTTATCTGATATTATCTGATCATAATCAAGAAATTATTCTTTTTGAAATCAGTTTTTTTATTTGTAGGCTACTTTAGTCGGTAGATAACTCCATCTCTTTATCTAGGTAGATGTAACATTTGATGTACTGCTTCATGATAATATATTAATCATTTTAATTATGGCTTTTTATAGCATCATTGTCGCATTTGTGGTAAAATATTTTGCCATTCTTGTTCAAAGAATTATGTTTCAACACCACATAGCAAGTAAGTCAATAAATAATGCAAAAACATTTTTATAAAAACCCATTACGCCCTACATAATAAAAGTAATGTAGACGATGTCGCCCTACCGAAGGCACCCGTACCACTCCTCTATTTCTAGATGAGTTGCTTTTTTCGCTGAGAGCAATGATTTTTAACGCTCTTTGTTGATCTCAGCCGCGACACTGCAGATCAATTTCAACAGATTTCATGGCAGATAGGTCTTGATTGTCAATGCGCAACGATGCGCCGCAGCTACTCACAATGCAATTCCCTCTGAACCATTCCATCCGCCATCCTCAGATGGTACTCATTTGATGTTTCAGATAAAGTCAAGGCTGAGTTGACCTTAGGGGGATTTGAACCACAGTCGATCAGATATGATCCGATCTGAAGTTCGGTTGCTCTGCCATCTGAGCTAATCCTCCTTTGTGACCGCCCTAAACGCCCTACATGTGACCGCTATATAGAGGAGGCCGTTTTGGCAGGTTTGACTGTAACTCCTTTATCATCATTTTATTTCTTTTGAAAACCATCGACTATCACACAGTAAAATATAAAATAGAACGAGTGAAACTTTCATTAAAATCCCAATATCGAAACGCTTATTTCCAATAAAACCCAATAAAACGCGACACAAACAATGCGGTTTGATTTGTGATTCGAAATGAATAAAAATTTCATGATTCGCCCATGACGAATAATGAACTGAGTAAACAAGAATATTGCTTCGGATCATGGTTCGATGATTGAAGCTTGTCTCGTATTACCACGATATTTGGGATCATTAGCAGAAATTTTATTTTATGCAGAAGAAAAAATGAATTGTGCTTAAAAAATATTTAGATCAAGTTAAAGTGAAATTTATACCTCAAAATTTTTTTATAGTAAAGCATGCCCTAACTTTTTTCTTCTGAATTTTGTAAAATGTACCTCTAATATTTGAATCCCTCCGGGTGATAAAAATAGGCAATACCCATCATTTTGATATTGTATTTTCTTATTAGAACAAAGGTAAGGGCATGTGCAGCATGCCATCATCATTTGAATAAAAAGAACAATTCATCGTTTTCTACATCGTCAGACGTTGAAACAGACGACGCACGTTCTGATACTAGTGGTTTATCACGTAATCTTAATACTCACGACGACTTAACTCCTTTATCTGGTAATACTGGTCCAGTACATCCGCTGAAAGGAGACGCTGAAGATTCATTCAATGACTTTACGGATCAAGATGATGATGCGTATGAAATTCTAACTAAAGAAGAAGCGTCTAATATTGAACATTATAAAGAATATCAAGCGTTTACAGTTGGTATAACTGATATTATTTACGATGCATTGACTCCTGTATTAGCTCATGATGAACTTATAAATGAACATAGAGAGATTGTATTAGCACCAAGAAGCCGTACACTTGTACCAATTATCATTGGGAGTTCTGGTGTTTCATTGGTTTATGATGTGGCTGCGCAGCCCAAGGTTGGTATATATATTTCAAAGTATAACATTTTTAATAAAGATTATTATATTTTGTAACTTTAACTTTTCTATATGATGAGTTATACTTCAGTAAATTCAAATAATGTATCTTTTTTCTGTCCAATTTTTCAAGAGCATTGCATTTGGAATAGCTTTGAAAACGACTGAAGAATATCAAAATGCTGAACTAAAGGTAATACTTCCTTATAGAAACCACTAGTTTCTATTTTCTCGACCTCGCTAGATAGCCTGTATCGTATATCCAGATTCCGTTTATGACATAAAAGTCTCATAACCTTTTAATAATCTATATATACTTAATCAGATTGTGGAATTTCAAAATCTCAAGTATATTACAGTAAACGTCCTGGCTATCAGCTGTCAGTCATTAATACTGCTCAGATAAGTCAGAGAACGAGGACCTGACTCCACCATAATAGCTATGCCTGGCGAAAGAGGGACGGCACATTCCTACAATGAGACTGTCTATACTAAATGTCGATGGCAGTGACATACCCCAGTGCTCAAAATTGTGCAAGTGACACAGCGGAACCTGTTATTTCTGTCACCTCTATACAACGGCCACATGTTTATTAGTGGTCAATCTAGCAATGACTAAAATAATATTTGAAATTAACAGACTTGATCCTGTATTTGAAGGCCATTTGCATATAGAGGTCGATTTATCTACCTCTCATCTCATAGCTGGCTGTTATATACAATTGCCACTGTATTCTACAAATCCAATCCACATGTACGATACAGGATGATGTGTTGAAATACTTCCATTGATCACCAACCAATCACAATCGTATCGAATATAATATACAGTGAAACCTGTATATAACAGCTCTACCGCGAGCTTTTTAAATAAAATGAAAAATAAAAAAGTTATTCCACTTTGAAACTGCACGTGTTGGTCAGCGTTTTTGTTTGACTAATATTTGTTGTTATAACTTTTTTATTTTTCATTTTATTTAAAAAGCTTGCGGTAGATTTGTAGTAAATATACCAAGGTACCAGATGCGAAAAGAATTTTGAAAATCGGTTGAAACAGAATTTACACGTTTGTGTTTCTAGATGACCTACTTAATTTTGACAAAAGGGCCTGGGACTAGCTCAGGTACGCACTTTTTCAGAATTTTTTCTTGGGATTGGGTCTAAGTTAGTAACTGATTGAATCTAGATCATTTCCAGTCTCGTTATATACCAGTTGAAAAAGGTCACTTTTTGGGTAAAAGATTTGACGACTATGCTATTGGAACTAGTCTAGAATTATTCAACATGATATTCTGAGCAAATTAAAGTCAGAAAACATTTTAAAATGTGCACCGGAACAAGTTCCAGGCTCTTTTTTGTATCTGAGTTTTAACAATAAGAGCCTGAATTAGTTCCGGTGTACATTTTAAAATGTTTTTTGACTATAATTTGTTCAGAATATCATGTTGAATAATTCTAGACTAGTTCCAATATCTATCTTCCGGTGTCCATATGATTGGTTGATTTTTTCTATGGGACTATACTACTAGACAGATTGTAGATTTGTGCCCCGCAAATCCCCTGTCCACACAATATTATCATAGATATGATCAACCGTAATCAATGTTGTCAAATGTTTGGTGTTTTATGTTTAGACGATCATTCCAGTGTCGCGTAACTCGACCACTAACCTCGAAATCGTTGGTAAATTAACAATTGATAATCCTGGCACCTACATCATGGTGTTAGACAATCTATTTTCAAGGTATGTAAATAGAGATACAGTTTACGCGTACCTATTGTATATGATGCCATGCCATTACCCAAGGGGTAACTTGCAGCTGCCATCGCGGTGTTCTTCAAATAGAACTTGTGCAGAATGACCATATAAAAAAAATAAAGTTTTAGATCATTTAGGATAACCCAAATAATCTTTTATCTTTTCCAAAAAAGTTTTATCATCCGAAAAAAATCTGAAAAAAAATATTTGAGTAAAAAAAATTCGCAAAAAATATATTTCTATTTATTATTTGTGTAATAAAGTGAGCGATGAAATAGACATTGTTTAGAATTTTATTATGTTGAAAGCTCAAACAACATATGTTTTATCTCTCACCTCACTCTTACTACACAAATCAGAAATGAGACAAAAAATCTCTTTAGAAAAAATATTGGCCCACTCAAATTTTAAACTTGTCATTTTGTGTTTTAATTGTATCTGTTGCTTTTGTATGCTGTCTGAAAAGCCTATTGAAATTCTATTCGTGCCTTGTATAAATTGTCTTGTGTATAGTTGGTTCTATTTCCAACCAATCCTATTGGATAATTGTTTACTGTAAAGTCTATTTTGAACCAATCAGGATACAATATATGTACATTGGCTTTAAAAAGATGTGAATTGTGATCAGTAGGGATATCCTGTTATGTGTTCATTTTGTATAGATTGTCTTCAAAGAAAGTACACTTATCTGTTGGATTGTTCTATAATTCGTAAAAGAAAAACATCACTGATTTTAAATACGATTTGTTATTTCAAATGCTTTATTTTCTCGAAATAAAGAAACACTCAATTTGGGTTATAATCACGCGCAACATGTAAATAAAATGATTTTAAAATATACAATTATTTCATGTGATTTTATTCCGTAATTTAGTCAAAGATTTTAGAATGGCATTTATTTATTTTAAAATTTATGAAAAGAATTATTAATAAAAAAGTCTTACTTTTCTTTTTTTTAACACCACCTGTTTATTGTTATATAGGCTGGTTGTGTAGAACATATAGAATTGACAATCGAAATTCTTGTGTTCTGTAATTTATTACCGCAAAGATGTGAATTAAAATAATACTTTACGGAATTTACCCATTAAACTTACCGACATTAACACATTCCATTCGTTATTGTAATTTGTTTTATTCACAGTAAAATCGTAAAATTGCACTATCTATATGTTTGAGTTGAATATCTTTTCAGATTTCAGCGTATTGAAGATATTATATATATATATATATATATTTGGTGCTTAAAAGATTATAAATTGATTTTTATCCACCTTCTGTTTATCATTTTCTAAAAACATTTGATGATTTTAAGCGCATCATAGTTTTTTCTTGCAGTGTATATAGTATAGTCATCAACTAACAGGTTTGCCAAAATATTATTCTCTTTCAAGACCTAGTGCTTCATACGTTTACTTCATACGCAAATATCATAAATTAAAAGGGGCGTATACATATATTGTCAACATTTCTGTATCGTCCGTGAGAAAATTTTACAGATCAACAAACGGATAATTAGAAACAGGTTTTCCGTAACCTGTGCCGCAAACGGTATTTTTGTTTTCCGCTTTATGCTTCCAGTGTGTCCTGTTATTATTAACAGGAAGAAACGATAAAATAAAACAACATTCAATATTATTGTTTCACAGTGTCTGTGAAGGATCTCAGTTAGACTAGCCTCGTTTTAACACTGTTATAATAATAAGAAGAAAAGTATTCTATTGAATCATGTAAGCTTGCCAGTGATGTTAGTACTGTGTTAACCGGGTCTAGTTAAACACTCACTCAGCATGCTATTTTGCTATTAAGACGTGATGTTTTTTATAAAATCTGATCATTATCATTGGAATTAATCCTGCTGAGATATTTGTAAGTGAAAATAACAAGAAGAAGAAGACTGAAACAATTTGGTTGATAATAGTAACTATTGTCAATATGAACTTTATACGCGCGTGCGTTGTGAGACGATAACAACAGAAGAAAATAATAAATTTAAAGAATTCACCTAACATTTATACAACAAAAGATGGTTTATAACATATGGTTTTACTTATTGTATGACATATAAAATGATAAATAGTAGATCGCAGTTTGACGGTAGGAGGTTCTTCAAAGAATAACGGTTTTCATCTAGCGAACAAAAATGTTATACTGTATATATTCTAACGAAAAGCCTGAAATTATATCGCAAGAGATTTAGAATTAAAGATGGTAATTGGAGGAAATGGATTAAAGATATATAATAATATGATTTGATCATTATTATTATTACTACATTATTTAGTATTTGTTGATCAAGATATTACAAGACTTACAAGATGTATCAACAAAATAAAATCGCATGGTTATGCTACCGTATAACTCGTTTATATTGGATATTGACAAGTGTTTGTTGTCTCGTCGGATTTTTATATTTGCATAGGATTGTGGATTTATCTTGTGGCGGCTATTATCAACGTTTACAAATCAGAATAACTACAGATCAACGCACTATTGGCTGTACTTATATAAAACCTAACGATCACGATCGCGATCACGATCAATCTTATCGATTTCAAATTGACGTTGTGTCAAGTAACAAAGTCTTTAAATCTGTAATTGATAACGCAGAGAATGACGAGGAAGGATTTATCATATCACAATCGGATAACGAACGAATTACCTCCGATAAACACAATCTCTCTCCGCTCGATGACTATACGTCAGGCTATGCACCGTCGAAGCGGTTAATTATAAATCATACGAAACAAAGACGTAAGTTTTTATTCGCTTTTCGCTATTATGAACAGCTTGGTGCGTCAACCCGCAACCTGTTAGCGTTAGCATCCCTAGCTCGATTTGGGGACAGAGGTTTGGTGGCCCCATTTGTTAAAGATTCAAGGATGTCGGGATTGCCTGCTGGGGCTGGCTCACAAGACAAAGAAACTTTCTCGTCTCTTGAAAAATATTTCGATGTGCCCAGATTGAATGCAACTCTTAAAAAACATGGATATGCTACGTTAGAAAAGCTTGATGTATTTTTAAATGAATGTTATCCAAATTTAGATATCCTAATTCATTTTTTATATAACGATTCGAGTAGTGAAAGTACAGTATGGAAATGGTACAAACTTGATGCTAACAGCTATCGTTCAATTAAGGAGAAAGCAAGACGCAATGGTGGTTGGACTGAATGCCAATTTTTTGAACGTGCTAAAGCAGGAGTCAATCTTGATCGGTTTCGAGTCAAGAGATATATTTGTGTAGACCCAGATAAGGTCATCGATCCTCAAATATTTGAAGATACAATATTAAAAAATGCTAAATGTGTTGGGTTTACACAATGGCGTGGAATAGGTAAAGGAAGGACTCATTTTAAAAGTAATAAAATGATGGGAGAATTAAAACCATCTGATTTAAAACATAATCAACATTTGATAGATATCGCAACACAATATGTCAAAAATTACTTCAAAAAGCCTTTCGTAAGTGTTCATGTTAGATTAGAACGTCATATTTTGAGACGTAGTTTACACAGTTGTCTGTCGTGTATTAAACGACTTGTGAAAAGGATTGTTCAAAGACAGATAACATTTAAAGTATCATCAGTATATATTGCAAGTGACCTAACAGATAATGGTTCAGGAACATTAAAAAATAATGTAGACAAATCAAATAGAAATAAATTATTTAACAATTTATTAAAATCAATTAATCAGGTTAAACTATTTAATCCTAAATTATATGATATCACAGATAGTGGTGAAATAGCTATAATAGAAATGCATATTTTAAGTATGGGAGAATCATTATTTACTATTGGGGGTGGAAATTTTCAAAATTGGATTATTGATATATTTTTAAGTAGAAATGCAGAAGATACATCGTTAATTCATAGATTGTGTGTTCTAGAATAATATTATTAGTTAAAACTATATATAGTAAAGATTTTTAAATGTAGATATATTATAAACCAGCACACAGTAGATTCACGGTTGATGTAATTATGTAACATAAAGATATAGATATAGATGTTTTAAACAGGAAGATTTAAAAAATATATAATTTATGCATATGAGAGTGGTAAACTATTTTTTGATATTTTATGATTCCAATTGCTGAATTTCAAACAAAAGACTTTCCCAATTATTTCTTCTTGTTAATTTTCATTTTAATTTCTGGCTGGCATTCTGATTGGTTTGGATTTGAAATTTGACAGTTATCTTCATACTAATTGTCTGCAAAGCAATGATTTACAATGGAAATTTTTTCTTTGCGAATCGCGACTGTTTTCGGATCGATCGAATTGTTCATATCATATATGATATATCTACAATGGATCGGGAAGAATCGCTAGGTATACAGCTGTACATTGATCGTGACTGATAGCGAATTTGTTATTGCATGGAGAGGTATGGAGGCAATCGATTGTTGGAGCCTTTGCACAAGATATTCCAGTTCTAGGTTTTAGTTTGAAACTTAGTATGTATTGGAACTATATAGGCTATTGAAGCATATCATTTATAACTTTATCCTCGTTTAATGTCTAGATATTTCTATTATCCCTAATTAAATCCTTCAGATGAACTCTTGCTCTACAATATGTACATTTACATGTGACTTTCATATTTGAATAAAAGTTGTCAAATCTTATCATGTTATTTAATCATCCGATTATGACAAGGATTATCACAAGGATAATAATGGATTAATTTATATTTGAATGAATAGATTAGTGCTTAATCTATTTCGGATCAATAAGTGCCACTCAGATGCTTATAACTTCCTAATTCTATAAACAGGAAAGTAGTCGTATTAACATTTTATAACGAAGATTGTACAAGACAGGGCTGGTGCTAGACGGATGAGAACACAGCACCATGATCGGCAAAGAAAACTGTGTTTGAAAAAAGCCTCCCTGAGCCATCCCTGACAATAGAAATCAGTGCTTGTCAGCCGCGATATAATCTCAAGATTCTTTGATTCACATCTGTTCACATCCAATTCTGAAACCTTTTCATCAGATGAAATTTGCCTGACCTTGGCAATTTTATGAATTAATTGCGTTTGTTGTTAATCCCGTTGTATTTTTATTTTATGAAAAAGCACTGTATGGGTATGATTTATACTGTCAAACCCTACCCAATGATATATCCACACAAGTGTACACCACCCCCTCCCCAATTAAAATTTTGAGTCAAAAATTGGACAATTTTGTTACCAAAAATCGCCAAAATCGTGCGATTTTGAAGGTTTTATGGTACTGACGTTATACAAAAATACTAAAATGCCTTTTTTGGCAAAATGCCCATTTCGTTGGACCAAATTGAAAAATACCCCCGGTCAGAAGTATGTAGTTACGGTTACGACTGTGAATTCGCATGAGCAAATACTGTGGATCTACATATACGTTATTCATGATGGTTTACACATGGTTTACATCAGAATGAAACAATGCAGTATATATGACCATTGATTCCGTCATTGCTAGCTATAGCAGCGCGTAGTCTGGACGTAGCTTTTCTGACATCACATTATACTGTTAATTATCATTACTTTATGTTACACTTGAACATTTGTTGCACTTTAAAATGTATATATCGCCTTTTAGGACACAGCAGATTGTTTTATACATGTCTACATGTCACCATGATGTCACTGATACTTTTTGCATAGCGCGACTCTTTCCCTGTTAAAATTGACCTTAACGAGATTATTCACGGCAAGAGAGTTTGACCTTGGTTCTCGCCCAACATTCTACGTTTTGATGTCTACACGCAAAATATAACAAAATATTTAACTTTAACTGCGTCAAGGTAAGCTATAGCTGCACTAGCAACATGGACACAATAATCAAAAACCATAAGATAACAAAAAGATAACTAACAACAACGAAAACAACGTCACAAACGCCGCTTCATGTAACTGTAGAAACAAAGAAAAATGTCCATTTGACAATAAATGCCAGTCAAAAAGCCTGATTTATAACGCCAACGTTTCAACACCAAACGATCCAGAAGGAAAAAATTACATCGGCCTCACGGAAGGAACATTTAAAACACGCTATACGCAACACAGACCTTCAGACACAGAAATTTATCATCAAGCACGCAGTTATCAAAACATATATGGGATATCAAAGACAAATACATAGATTACACGATTAAATGGTCATCTCTGGCATCCGGCAGACCTTATAATAATATATCAAAGAAATGTCATCTATATTTAGTAGAAAAATTTCACATCATCTGCACAAAAGAAGACATATTAAATAAAAAATCTGAACTCATATCAAAATGTAGACATGAAAACAAATGTTATTTATCTAATTTTAAAGAAACAAAAACTTAGTCTTATAACAGTGCTATTTAATTAAGGATTTTCACATTTTTTCCTCACTTTTGTCCATAACTGGTATATATTTTTCATTAATAGTATCTGTCTGATGATCACATAAAACGAGAAACTTCAAGTTACAGGAAATGAATGACATCGAGCACTATCTCAACTGCTGTTAGATACCATATTATTATTATTATTATTATTATTATTATTATTATTATTATTATTATTATTATTATTATTATTATTATTATTATTATTATTATTATTATTATTATTATTATTATTATTATTATTATTATTATTATTATTATTATTATTATTATTATTATTATTATTATTATTATTATTATTATTATTATTATTATTATTATTATTATTATTATTATTATTATTATTATTATTATTATTATTATTATTATTATTATTATTATTATTATTATTATTATTATTATTATTATTATTATTATTATTATTATTATTATTATTATTATTATTATTATTATTATTATTATTATTATTATTATTATTATTATTATTATTATTATTATTATTATTATTATTATTATTATTATTATGTATGTATGTATGTATTTTGTAGCACAATGGCTAACAGGCAAATAAACAAAGGAGGATATTTTTAAATGTATCCTCACTTACATGTGACCTTTAAAAAAAAAGTATATATATATAAAGAAAACTATGTTATCAGAAATAATTAACAGGCAAAGGAAAAGTTACAGAACTGTGATAAATTAACGTGATTAAGTCTAAATTTGAATGTTTGTAAAGAACTAGACGATATAACTTCTTCAGGAAGAGAGTTCCATGGCTTGATTATTCTATTTGCAAAGTAATGTTTGCAACACTCATAGTTGAATGATTTAGTTGGGTACAGCGTCAGTGAATGTCCACGCAGGGAATATTTGGAATGTTTAAAAGTGAAAAATTCATCTGGAGCCAAATCAATTAAGTTTTTCAAAATTCTAAAGACCATGTGAAGATCAAACTTAAGGCGGCGTAATTCTAGAGACTCAAGGTTGAGGTAGGCAAGACGATCTACATAGGGCTTGTAAGAATTATTTTTCAAACAAACATATCTTGTGAAAGAGCGCTGAACATTTTCTAAAATATTTATGTCCTTGATGAGATAGGGATTCCAGACTGGCGTAGATGACTCAAGCATTGGTCTGACGTATGTTGTGAACGCTTTCACTAACAGCTCCGGGTTATTTGAGGAAAAGCATTTCTTGATTAGGAAAGAACGGTTTTTTGCTTTAGCGGCTAGCATGGAACAGTGTTCTGTAAACTTTAGATCTGCAGTTAGTAGGATTCCAAGATCTTTCACAGAAGATGAACGTGATAATGCCTTTCCATCCAACTGATACGCAGCATCCGAAATAGATGATTTCCCAAATGAAAGTACAGAGCATTTCTCTTGGGCAATTTTGAGTTGCCAGCGTTCTGCCCAGGAGGAGAGGTTTTCAAGTGTAGAATGTAGAGGAGTACTGTCAGTGGTAAATCTTTTAAACGAAATCTTAGCATCATCAGCAAAGAGTTTTATACCACAGTTGAGTTCCAAGCAGCTTACAATGTCATTTATATAGACAATAAAAAGAAGAGGGCCTAAAACTGAACCCTGGGGTACACCACTTATTACAGGGAGGATTCCCGATGTTGAATCCCCGACAGCTACCTGTTGGGTGCGACCAGTCAAAAAAGATTTTATCCATTTTAAAAGTTCATAGTTAATGCCATATCCCTTCAATTTTGATATTAATTTACTATGACAGACAGTGTCAAAAGCCTTGCTAAAATCAATGTAAACTGTATCGACCTTCATACGCTCATTTACAGCAGCATACCACTGGTTTAAAGCAGCTAATAATTGCGTACATGTTGAACGCCGAGAAATAAAGCCAAACTGTTCTTTAGTGATTAAATTATGAGCTTTGAGATACTTTAGAATGTCTGTCGCCATAACAGACTCCATAACTTTGCAAATGACTGAAGTTAGTGATATCGGTCGATAATTTACTGCTAATCTGGAAGGTCCTTTCTTGTAAATGGGGCTGATAATAGCTGTTTTCCATACAGCAGGAAGAGTAGCAGATTTCAAAGATATTTCAAATAACATTGCGAGTGGTATGGCAATTTCATTTGCTATTGATTTTAAGAACAACGCAGGGTAGGAATCTGGCGTTCTTGATGTTTTTGAAGGTAGATTTTTGATGGCGTTCATAACTTTACTATAAGAAAACTCAATAAAGTTCAATTGTGTATTGGATTCAACTTTCTTTTCAAACGGTGGGATAACACCATTGTCTACAGTAAAAACACTTGCAAATTGATTATTCAGAATAGTTGATTTGATTGAATTGTCATCAGTAAGGGATCCATCTGGACATTGAAGTGATGGAATTTTAGGATGTGAGTTCAATTTTTGATTTACAAATGAATAGAATTTTTTCACCGAATCAGCTTCAACAACCTCATTTTCAAGTTGAAGATGAAATTCTTTGACCGCTAATGCATATATCTTGGCAGCGCTATTATAGCTCGACTTTAAAGATGGATTGTCTTTTGATAAATGATATAGTTGACGCTTTTTTTCTGCAAGGTGACGAATATGCTTAGGGTAACCAGGGTATTTCCTTACCCTACCACATTTATATTTTGGAACTAAATTATCATCATAAATAATACTATCAAAAACAGAGCACAACTTTAGCCAGTATTGTTCAACATTGATGCAGTTAGAAAATAACGAGTTCCAATTTATTGAAGACAAAACACGACATATTTCTTGATAATTTGCTTTTCTGAAGTTAGGAGTCTTAAATCTTTTGATAGGATTATAATGTGTACAATTTTGAATATCAAGATCAATCTCAATCATTGAGTGATCGCAGCTTGGAGTGAATTGTTCTATAACTGATGAATTTAAAACTGTAGTAGGACGATTTGAAATGAATAAATCAAGTGTGGATGTACCATGTGTAGGTTCAGTTATTAGCTGTGTGAGACCATTGCGACATATACAATCTACAAAATTATTGTGAGCAGTGTTGCCTTTACTAAGAGGTACTGTCCAATCAATAAGTGGTAAATTGAAGTCACCTGTCATATAAAATGGAAAAGTTGCGGATACTTCAGACTCAATAGATTGACAGAGATTGATATTTTCTTGCAAGTTCAAGGCAGATGATGGAGGACTATAAATACACACAATTCTGCAAGTCTTTTGTTTTGCAGGACCAATATCAATAGTGATATGTTCGGTGTTATAAGTATGAGGAGTAACAATGCTAAAATCAATTTTGTTTTTGAGAAAGATAGCTACACCACCGCCAGTTTTATTTTCACGATCGCATCGTACGACGACATAATCAGAGTCATTTAAAAGGAGACTGTTTGGAATTCGAGATGAAAGCCATGTTTCAGTGATAGTGATGATATCATACTGGTTTGATAGTAAAAGCATATGTAATTCGGCTAATTTGTTGACCAATGAGCGAGAATTAAATGAAAGCAAGCGTAGAGGAGTGACTGAATTAGAAGATAAGTTGCTTGTGTTGCCATTGTTATCTTCTGTAGATGTAGATTGCTGAGTACAACTATTTATTGACGTATTTGGAATATCTATGTTAGTAGAAGCATCAAAATGATTTAAGGAATCGTGTGTGAAACAGGAGTTTTCATTTGTAAAGCTGGAAGGTGTTCTAGTAATGACATAAAGCGATTCATTTGCTGGCATAGTAATGTGATTCTTATTGATTATTATTATTATTATTATTATTATTATTATTATTATTATTATTATTATTATTATTATTATTATTATTATTATTATTATTATTATTATTATTATTATTATTATTATTATTATTATTATTATTATTATTATTACATAAGGATGGTGACTGAGTGGCAAAGAAAACACATTCTTAATTTCTGTTACTATATATTTCTGTTATAATTTCTGTTACTAATAGTTTCACGCAGTGTGCGATCATCGAGATAGTTGATACTCAATGAAAAATATACATGGTGACTCCTATTACATGCTATCATAAGTGCCGCAGCGCGTTATTGCTTTAATACAATAGTTGTCTTAACATACAATAGTGCTATTGTTCCGTTTTGGTAGTTAAGGCGTTAGATAAATGAAATTGTTTCCTATTACAGCAGTTAAGTTAAATTATGTTTTAGTTTCTTTAAAATTAGATAAATAAAATTTATTCTCGTGACAGCATTTTGAGATTAGTTCAGATTTTTTATTAAGTAATGGCTCTTTTGAGCATATAATATAATATTTTTCCAATAAGCATAGATGACATTTTTTAGATATATTATTGTATGGCTTTGCATTTGCAATAGTTGACCATTTGGTTTTGTACTGGCTGTTGCTGTCTTTCAAGTCCTAAATATGCTTTGACAATTGTGTGCTGCTGCTGTATTTTGTATGTTTAAATGTAGATTTGTGCTGCGTGTAGCGTGCTTTAAATGTGTCTTCTGTCAAACCAATATCGCTCTTTCCCTCTTCGTCGGCTGGTGTAGCGGCTGGTGTTGTCACTGTATAGCCTTGTAGATGATACCTTTTAATTGGCACCTATTTTCAAGTGGGCAAGTATCTTTATCCCTGCAATTGCAAGGTGTGGCTGTGGCGTTATTTTCATCATTGGTTATTTTGTTGTTATGACTTTTCAGAATCTTGTCCATGTTGTTAGTACAGCTATAACTTACTTTAATTGTGTTATGGTTAAATATCTTGCTTAGTTTATTTGATTTTGGAAAATGTTTTTGACTAAATTTAAAAAAGATTGGCCAATGTTTATTTTAGCGCTCTTATTGTAAGGCGGATTGAACCATATGATTTTTCTGGTTCTTTTTCTTCTGTTACTGTTTGATGTTGCAGTGCGTGGTTGGTAAGAAAGATTTGCTTCATGGCCGCGTGCTCTTAATTAATGCATCAGCGTATGTTTGTTTGCTTTTCAAAATATTGTGTTGTTAGATGATAAATCTGAAATTCTTTGGTTTATTGAAGTTGGAACTTGTTTTAGTATAGTTGGTGGATGGTTAGACTGTGTGTTAATGTATAATGGTGTGTCGTTGGGTTTTCTATATGGTTGTTGCGCTCCGCATTTTCAGCCTCTCTTTAATCTAGCCTCTTTTGTATATATTTAATCAACCAATATTTAGCTCATAACTTTAGTAAACGTCAGAACTCTCGTCGAGAATACACCAAATAGTAGCGAAAGACAAATTGTAAGTTAACACATTATCATATTAATTTCACATTCTTGTACTCATTTAATAACTTAGATTAATAGATTGTCATTTATCATTTACAGTTTCACCTTTATCAAGATATTGTTTTTGAACAAACAGTGTTTAGTTTCTTGGTACATGGTTGACACACATGCGCGTCAGGCCGTCGTTTGAATACACATAGGCGGCGCATGACAGTGAAAAATTTGTCGTACTTTACACAAGACGTGAAAAGACCTTGGTAAGAGATAACCAATTTGAAATACATATTTATACAGTATAGCTCAATGTTTATTTAAAAATCATGGCTGAAAAGTTCTCAAAGGCAACGAGCGAAAAAACTGTTCCAACAAATATGAGACCGCCTGCTACAGAGCCACTATCTCAGGCGCGACGAATGTCCGATCCAATATGTTCACCATCAGAACAACAGACGATATTGCGACCGGGTGAAAGTTTGACGCAAGTCGTACAAAAACGTCAGAGAAAACTGACAGAAAAGGGCCAATACTACCAAATAGAAAAACTTAGAAAAAGTATTGAATTGAACAAAAGAACATTGAACAATTAATAGAAGCATTATCTATGTCTAGAAATGAAGTCTCAAGCGATGTTTTAGAAGTCTCAATGCTACAGAATTCAGAAAGCATTGAAGTTCCCGTTGAAATAGATGCCTTGTGGGTGATATTAGAAAAGGCAGACGAAGCCATTCACAAGTCCTACGTCCGTTTAAGAGAAAGTAGAGAAGACGCTGCCTCTATTGTGTCTTACAATAGTAGAAAAAATACAAATAGCAATTCTCAATGCTCGAACAAAAGTGAAGCATCACTGCGCATTGCCCATGCGCGTGCAATTGAGGCCAAAATTGAAGCTGCCTACGACGAAAAAATTGCCAAACAAAAGTATGAACTCGATATTTTGGCGAGTAATAAAAAGTACGCATCAGCTAAAGCCAAGTTAGAAATATTAAGTGATATTGGTGACAGAGGTTTTGATCTAAACATAGACGAGTTACCAAAAGAGAACACAAAAGAGGGAATCAGTGCGTGGGTCGAACAAAACTCACCCCAAGATAAAACAGATGTGCAAATTGCAGAAAAAATCGTCCCAGTTGTCGAACAGTTGGCAGTAATTGCAGCTAGACAAAATTTACCAAAAAACGAACCCCCCATATTTAACGGGGAACCGTCAGCATACAAACCGTGGAAGGATTGTTACAAAAATATGATTGGAAGAGCCGTAGCTACAAGTAGCGAAGAACTCAATTTTCTACAAAAATACTGCAGCGGAGAGCCTAAACAAGTAGTCATTGCCTTTAGCAGACGACTCTATGACCAACCGAAAACGTGCACTAAAGAACTGTGGGAAGAACTTGAAAAACGTTTCGGAAACCCTGCTTTGATCGCTGTAGACCACCTAAAAAGACTGGTCCAGGCCTCGAATTTTGGTAGTGACGCAAAAAAGCTGCAGACCTTTTCAGACATTTGTGCAGACGTGAGCAGTCAAACAGAAAATTTGGCCGGCTTGCAATGCCTCAATTTTCCCACTCAACTACAACCTATTGTTTCTCGCCTGCCAAAATATATCGCCGATAAATGGGAAAAACAAGTTTACAATTACGGTCAAAAACAACCTGGACAATATCCACCATTTAGCAAGTTTGCATCCTTTATAAAAGATGTATCAGAACTGAAAAATTATGCTTTCAACAAAAACATGTCATTGGATTCGCTTTTGCCAAACGTTGCAAAACCACTCGAAGCAAAAATTACTGCACGTGTAAGGAAGACAGCAACTGAGCAACAGACACCTATCACAGACGTATGTCCCTTACACAAGACTGCAAAGGCCTCTCATTCACTTGAGCAGTGCAGGCAATTTAAAGCGCTATCTTGGCAAGAACGAAAACGCGCTATCATGTCAAACGGATTGTGTCTCAAATGCGCCAAACCCGGTCATCTAGTAAAAGACTGCAACAACGACGTTAAGTGTACTGACTGTGAGAGTGCCAACCATTGCACATTGCTACATAGAACTGTAACTGCAAATACACGCACAACTCAAGTAACGGCTAACGATCCAAATAACACAGATGACACTGAGAATAACGAAGCACAAGCCATAGATGTTGTTTCACGAAAAACTACTTTAGGAAACAGAGCTAATGCTCCTGAATTCAACCACACATGTGGTAAGATAGTTTTGGTGAACGTATTCACAACTCACTCTCAAGATTATGTACAAGTTTATGCCACAATAGATGATCAAAGTAATAGGACATTGGTTCATCCTGATTTAATCGATAAGTTAGGCATTCAAGCAGACTGCGTTAAGTTTGCAGTGACTACGGTTAACGGGAAGCAAGAGCACTATGGAAGGAGGGTTTCTGGGCTCATGGTTGAGTCTGCAGAAACAGGTTACATAGCACCCCTACCCCCGTCCCTAGAGTGCGACGCCCTACCCCAAAATCTTGATGAGGTCACAAATCCATCGCTGCTTCATGCACACCCTCATCTTGCCCCCCTTGTTTGTAAATTGCCTTCCATTAGTCCAAATGCAAGGATGCTGCTTTTGATAGGAAGAGACGCGCCAGATCTCATGAAAGTTAGGCAATCTCTTAACGGTCCTCCAGGTGCCCCATGGGCGCAACGACTAATCCACACGAACACGTTTTCAACCATTGTATCGCCTTGTGAGAAAGCTATCCGTGTCAAAGAGAATCTAGTTGACGTGAAGGAGGATATCATCAAAGACGTCTTCCATACCACATCATTCGACAACAGTCTCGCCCAAAGTATCGAAGATGAGAAATTCATGCATCAAATGAACAACACTGTCAAGAAAAACGCTTCTGGGAACTGGGAAATGCCCCTACCATTTCGAACTATCAACACGACGATGCCAAATAATAGACTGCTAGCAAGCAGAAAGACGACTGAGATCTCTTCGACAGAAGCTGTTCCGCCAGCCAAAGATGAAGAACGAATATGCTCAGTTCATGACAACCTTGCTACAGAAAGGCCACGCTTCTAAAGTCCCAGAAGACGAAATTAAGGTAAAAGATGGTAACATTTGGTATCTGCCTCATTTTGCAGTGTATCACCCGCAGAAGCCAGATAAGATAAGAGTCGTCTTTGATTCAGCAGCAGAATACCACGGTGTATCGTTGAATAAGCAGTTGCTCACTGGACCAGACCTGATGAACAGACTCTTGGGTGTTTTGACACGCTTCCGGAGGGGGAGAGTTGCTGCAATGTGTGACATTGAACACATGTTTCACTGTTTCCACGTTACTCCAAACGACAGAGATTTCTTACGCTTCCTTTGGTTTGAAGACAATGACCTAGAAGGTCCAGTTTGCGAATACAGAATGAATGTACACCTCTTCGGTAACAGTCCAAGTCTGGCAGTTGCTAACTTCGGATTAAAGCATACAGTAAAGGCCGCATCCACTAGCAAAGAAGTCCAAGAATTTGTAGATCGCAATTTCTATGTAGATGACGGACTCATATCAGGTGACACCAGCAAGGAAGTTAGTGATGTTCTGCTCGACACTAAAGCGGAGCTAGCAAAAGCCAAACTAAGGTTGCATAAAGTTGTATCCAATTCTGTAGAAGTAATGGAAGCTATACCGGAAGAAGACAGGGCCTCGTGTCTCAAAGAAGTAAATATCCACGCAGAAGAATTGCCAAGTCAAAGATCATTGGGAGTGCGCTGGAACCTACAAAACGACACTTTCACCTTTGATGCCAAACCAATCGACACAAAGAAGGAGTTCACAAGGAGGGGAGTACTGTCCACAATAAACTCTGTGTACGACCTAATCGGTTTCGTGGCACCAATCATCTTAAATGGAAAGCTATTTCTGCAAAAAATGATAGCCGGTACAGAAACAACACCATTAGGCTGGAATCAGTCACTGCCATCTGATGAACTCAAAGCATGGAAGAAATTTCAAACAAACCTAGAAAATCTGCACGAATATCAAGTTCCACGTTCGTTTACTCTGTCGGATTTTGGCAAAGTTGTGAGAAGAGAGATGCATGGTTTTGGTGACGCAAGCGACCACGCCCTTGGTGTTGTAGTATACTTGAAGTCATTCAACGAAGCTGGAGAAACAAATGTTGCTTTCGTCTATGGCCAATCTTCTGTGGTACCGTTGAAGCCCATCAGTACCATACCACGAAAAGAACTGTGCAGTGCAGTTAAATTAGCTTTAGCCATGCAAATGGTAAAGTCAGAAATTGACCTACCTATTGACGACGCTATATACTATCTCGATTCAAAGGTAGCATTGTCTTATATAAAGTCTGAGTCAAAGAGATTCCTCGTTTACGTAGCTAATCGGGTTCAGCTAATCCGCTCTATAACTTCAGCCGACAAGTGGCGTTACATAGAAACAAAGCACAACCCCGCAGATTTAGCAAGCAGAGGCTGTAGTTTCATTGGCCTTCAAGAATCAACGTGGTTATCAGGTCCAGCATTTTTGTAAGAAGAAGTGAGCGTACTCCCCGAGCTTGCAATCGACGAAGTCAATGACGACGATGTCGAAGTGAGAGCAAAATTGACCAAAGCAGGCTTGCCCAATGAAGTGCCCCTGCATACAGATCAGTTCAAAGGATTCTCGAATTGGGGAAGACTGACGAGGGCCGTTGCTAATATCGGGCGCTTCAAAGATACCTTTAAAAGAAGAACTGCTGAAGGAAATAATCCGGTTTATGTAAACAACTGTCCTAGGAAAATCTGCGCTTGGGAGATAATGCCCAAAGACCTTAACGATGCAGAGAAATGTATTATTTCCATGGCACAAAGAGAGGTATTTGCAAAAGAGATACATTTCTTGACAAATCCCCCGAATCAAAGATCCAAGAAGAAAGGTTTGAGAGCCTCAAAGTTCTACAATCTAAACCCATTCATCAGCCAAGATGGCTTACTGAGAATTGGTGGTAGAGTCACAAGAACTGCAGACGACTTCGACGTCAAGTACCCAATTATTCTACCGAAAAAACACTACATCACTTCTCTCATCGCCAATCACATCCATGAAAGCAAATTCCACCAAGGCAGATCTATTACAAACGCAGCCATTCGTCAAGCCGGATATTGGATACTAGGTTCACACGATGTCGTCAATCAATTAATCAGTTCCTGTGTCACTTGACGTTTGAGAGGGACGTTCTCCACTCAAATTATGGCAGATTTACCAGCCGACAGAAGCAACCCGTCACCTCCATTTACCCATGTTGGCATGGATGTATTCGGACCATGGAAAGTGGTTACCAGAAAGCTTAGAGGTGGTGCCGTAAATGACAAGCGATGGGCAGTAGTTTTCACGTGTATGGCAATAAGAGGAGTCCATATAGAAACCATTGAAGATATGGACACAAATGCCTTTATCAATGCTCTTCGAAGATTCTTCAGCATTAGAGGTCCAGCATGTTCCTTAAGATGTGACAGAGGTACCAACTTTGTAGGAGCTAAGAAAGATTTGGACGCCGCAGAGAAAGCCATTAATTCAGATAATGTGAAATGTTTTCTTCAGAAAAACAAATGTGAATGGCAGTGGAACCCTCCTCACGCATCTCACTTTGGAGGTGTATGGGAACGTCAAATCAAAACAATCAGAAGAGTACTAGATGGTCTCTTGTTGAGCATTGGAGCTCATCAGTTAACTCACGATTTGCTGACAACATTTCTGGCAGAGGTTAGCGCAATTGTCAATGCTAGACCTATTTCAACACTTCCATCAACAACTGATGAGCCACAACCACTTTCACCAATCATGTTGATGACTTTCAAGCAACGTCCAATCAGCTGCTCTCCTGGAGATTTCTCGAATTCAGATCTCTACAGTCGAAAGTTATACCTACTTGACATCACCAAATCCACATACCAATCATATCATATTATCATTATAACCAGAATGGCAAACTCAATCATCAACACCGTGAGTTTCACACAGGACGACGAGGAAGAGAATGCTCTTCTTCAGGAAGTACCTGATAGAGATCTCTGTACCTCTGAAACAACATCAACCACCATCACCTCAACCGCATCAACAACGACACCAACATCAACAACCCAATATATCATGATTAACCCTTTAGCTGTTGAGATACCATCATCACAAAGGTATTTACCTCGCCTTACAACCATGGCCAAAGCAACAAAACCAGACATACAACCACCACCACCACCAACCGCAACGATCACCACAAACATGCTACCAACGCCAACTGTCACCTCAACGGATATATCGGAACCTATGGAAGTAGACACACCATGTCCACTACCGAACCAACCTCGAAAAGGACAACAGCTACTACCAGATGACTTCCTGATCAAAACATTAATCGACACAGGCAACCCGACACCAACCAACCAGACCGTTATTCAATTCTTCCTTACCGTCTTGAACCTCTTATCTTTACCACAAGACGGTATTGACAGTTTTGAACCACCGAAAGATATCAACAACCATGTAAAATCAAACCAATTCCGGAACTTTGTTGATCATCTAGAAATGATCTTACTAGAAATTCTACAGTTAAACTTCCTAAAAGAGTGTCAAAGCAAAGACATTCTTCTTGGATACGAAGAAATACGTGTGGCAAAACCATCAAGCGCACTATCTGATAGAATAAAAACCGAATACCTAACAAAACGAAAAGACCTAACCATGTCTTACCTCAAAACAATAAACCAGTTGCAGATTGACTCTACAAAACAAAACCTACCATCGCTGGTAGACCATTTCTCAGTCAGTTATCTGCACCCGGAAAGACCGATCGGCGATAAAGTAGCACTAACAAAAATAATCAACAAAGCATGGTGCGTATTATTCCCATCCATAAAGAAAAACCTGAAATCCAAACATACCAAGCTAAATGTAATGATTAGGTTGGAGTCTCAAAAAGATTCTACTACCGGCCAACCAACATCATTACCACCACCTTTGATGGCACCAGAAAACCGCAAAAGACCATCAACCTCAACAAAAAGACAGTCAAGGGACAGGAAACGCTATACCAGCCCTGACCCTGACAGACATCAATCATCAAACGAAGATTTGAGGCGCGGATCCCAAACCAGGAGCCCGTCTCGAGACTCAAGGCGTCGATCAACCTCACATGAGTCCGGACAGGATACTAGGAACCACACTAGAGACCTGTCCCATGACTCAAGACACCAAAGAAACTCTAGAAATCAAGCACCCACTAACCGTCAGAACAACAACAACAACCGAGACCAAAGTACACCTCCACGCAGAAGCCAGAATCAAAGTAACAACTACAACCGGAGATAGCAAAAAAACGAATCTCAACCACCATCACAACCAATACTATTAACATCTGCCAATCAAGTAATAACCCCACTTATCAAACCAATTAATGAACCAATTATCAAGAACAAAACCAATCTGAATACCAATAACCTTGAAGGAAAAACAACCTGTTCATTCAAGAACTTCTTACATTACTTGGAACAAACCTTTGAAAACTACCAACTTCAGCTCTCATCACCTACACACAAGGCACTGAAAGAAATCTACAAACTTCTCCAAGATACGGGTTTCATCCATCACGAGCAAGACCTCAATAAAACCAAAAGCCTATTGAATCAACTTGTCCCACCTCGAGTCGTAAACCTTAGCAGCATAAACTTGCCGACACAAATAATGAATCTCCTCAACATGGGACCAAACTTCTGTCTTGAACCAACGGAGCTCTACCCGAATATGTACCTTCAAGAAGTTTTTGAAAAGATGGACAACCAAATACGCACACATTATTTTAAAAACAGCTATAGTAATAGTAATGCAACACATGAACTCCAACACCTTATCCGAAAATTTCAACACCCGATTGCTAACGCCTGGGATGACCACATAACCAAACCAAGAGGAAGGAAATTACCAGCCAACGTAGAACGATTTCTCAAACAATTCAAGAAAGATTTGCTACTTACAAACCATATTACTTCTACCGAACAAACCAATCACCACATAATAAGTCAAGTAAAGAATCTACAACAGGAACATAACCTCATCATCAAACGAGCTGACAAAGGAGGCGCCCTCACAATTTTAACCTTATCACAATATACCGAACGTGTGATGACACATCTAGCAGACACAACCACCTACTACCATTTAAAAGAAAACCCTCGACCACGGTTCAAAAAAGAATTACACACATTCTGCGAAAATCTACACAAGAACAACCTGATTGATGACAAAGCACTAGATCTACTTAAAATTGATCCTGGAAATGGGAACCCTCAATTCTACATCCTTCCAAAGATTCACAAACAAAATGCTCCTGGAAGACCAATCATATCTGCATGTACTGCTCTGACAGACCCACTCTCAGCTTATGTTGATTACCACATCAACCCATTAAGGCAACTTATTCCATCTCACATTGAAAATACACCAGACTTATTGAGCAAACTGGAAACACTAACCTTACCACCTAATTGTACACTGGTCACCTTAGATGTCTCAAGTCTATACACTAACATCCCTCATAAAGAAGGACTAGCAGCCGTAGAAAGTTTCATCAATGAGAACCTACATGCGTACAATGGACCACCACCACGAACCTTACTAGCAATGATTCAAAGAATACTTACCACAAACTATTTTCAATATAACGACAAGTTCTACCTACAACTCAGAGGAACTGCAATGGGCACAAGAATGGCTCCTGCATATGCAGACATATTTATGCATGTTCTTGAAAAGAAAGCCCTAGACCAGCATCCACTATCACCGCTAATTTATTTCAGATATTTGGATGATATCCTAATGATATGGCCACACAGCTCGGACGAACTGCACAACTTTGTGGAGACCCTTAACAACACCTGTAGTACCATAAATTTTACCATGGAATCTTCCACAAGCCAAATAGCATTTCTAGACCTTAAAATTTACATTGAGGATGACACCCTGTTAACAGATCTCCACACAAAACCAACAGACACCAATAACCTTCTACCATACCAGTCATTTCACCCAGAACAGACTAAAATTGGGATTGTTAAATCACAAACAGCAAGGTATTACCAAAACATTTCAAACCCTGCCATACTATACCTGCGATTATACCTCTTATACACAATTTTCATGGAGAGGGGCTACCCATCTACGATAACATTGAGAGCAATAAAAACAACACTGGAAAACCAAAAATTTCCAAAGAAAAATTTGTTCACAGTAAAAAGAAGGCTACCTCTTGTCCTACCATACCATCCAATTTTTCAAACAACTCAACTATTAATCAACGAAACCCTAAAGCCATTTCTAGAACAACAAGTCTGTTTACATCAATTACAACCACAAATTGTATACTCAAGACATGAAAACTTACGTGATCTCATCATACGAACAAGAGACCCGATTCACACAAATCAATCATCAATCAACAATCACATACCTACATACCTACAGTAAAATACACCTACATGGACTAATTATAAAGCAAATTAAAGATTTTTAAAAAAATTTAAAATAAAAAGTCCACTTACCAACAAACTAATGTCACAGGAAAGACTACCACCATCTTTACGGAAACCAGCATATTATTACAAAAACAACTATCTCACTTTGATACCAATCACAGCTTGAAGCACCTCGTGTAAAATCTTGCAGCAACAGATCATCTGTCTCTTTTGCGACGACAAATCAAAGAAGAAGGATCAAGCCAATTGTGTATTATTACCAATTACTTTTTACCAACTTTCACTACCAGTTACTACTAGTTACTGACTAAAGAAGAAAATAACCAGGTATGAAATCATTAACATTTGATTACAAGTAAAATCACTGACTTTTGGATATTGAACACCATTACTGGAACGGCCATCTTGGTCACCAGAACATACAAAGAAATCAACTGCCAACCTGTCAATGGTCAACAAAGAAAGAAAAGGGGCTACTAATTATTTTAAGAATAATCATTTAGAAATAAGGAATTGTTATGAAAAATTATTATATTTGCATTTTGATCTGATACTTGCAACGGAAACAACTCCCATTTGTCAACGAATTTATTCTTTGGCATTTCCCTTTGCGATTCGCTCCTCTGATGATCCAATCGTGGTGAAATATATAAGGGCAATGGCGTTTCGCTCCCCCTGGTCTGCCAACGCAGCGTATCAGATCTCTTTAATTATTATGATTATTAATATTGAAATCCAAAAATGACAATTTCATACCACACGGACAATGGCCTATACCAATGGATGTCGCTATACTATATACTATACTAAAATATAATGTAACAAAAACAAATATGATAATATAATATAAATAATAGAACATGATTAAATTGAATACTATTATCAATACTATTAACTTGGCTACTCTCAGTAAAAAATATCTTAGCTAAAATAATGATAGCTATATCACTATCTTTCACTATAATATAAATTTAAATTATCAACACAATATATAAAAGATATGAAGAAAAAAGAACATTCAACAAACATTGCCTGGAAGACAATATTGATAACTACATCAGTTTTAAGATGCCTAGATAATAATTTTAATATCAATTTGCATGATTTCAATTTGTCATTAATGCTATACTAGACAACAACTAATATTGTGTCTTTGCTGATATTACTTCCTGAAACTATGAGTCATCCGTTATGAATTTACCATGAGCAATAAAGGAACCTACTGCAACCCACTGCACTTGAACCTGCCATTAGAGAATACCCTATCACTCTCTAGTTTCATAACAATAAGACCAATTTACATCTAAAAAGATCTTTGTTTTGAGAACCAATACAGCAGATCAGCAAAATATAGTTCGGAATGATTTGAAACTTAACAGCAGTACAAGCATGTGTGAATATGTATTACCTGAGCTGTGTGACCACCTGAAATGAACAACAGTAATTCCTGGGACCAAATGGTAACCATGACAACAATATTGATTATTACTATAACCTATGCCTACATCTGAACAGGTAAGTTAAAGATTATCAGACTATCCATATATAACAATAGAATTAGTTACCTGAGCAGAGTGACCACTTCAAATTAATGTATGAGGAACTACTATACTGGGTCAATATGCTGTGCACACGTGCCGAATGACATCTCAAACAACTATAACATATCTAATCCTCATAAAGGAGGGCCATTCATACACTTCTGCCTGAATACCTGAGCTTAATGACCATCTGGGGTATATAATTGGAATATCCTTGCTCGAATAGTAAACATAGGAACCATTATGTGTAACAATTTTAATTATATATTTTTTTAATGTCCTATTCATTAGATTAAAATATAAAAACCTTTTGTGAATAGAATGACCCTGACTGTAGTGTGCTCTGGGCGGGGGGAGAGAGCTAAGCCTTGATTGAATACGAAGAATGAAGCTGTGATCTAAAATACTGCTTGTTCTGAAAATCAAACCATGCATGTTGGATGGCGTGGTCTGCTCCCGTTTGTTGTGGAAATAACATTAGTTTATAGGTAAAACTAATTCGGTGTATCATTACCGTTGTAATACTGTAGAGAAGAACAGTAAGGGCAATTCCTGCTCCCATGAAATCCATAAACAGCCAAATAATCAATGTTAAGCTGAAGGAAATCTCTCGCCATTTTAAAAAAATAGTGGGAATTATGGAATGGTCTCTCTATTAATGGGGGATTTTTTGAAAATTTACGACAACCACCCCCCTCTGAAACGGCCCCTAAAAAAGTTTTTGGACATAAAACAACAACACAATAGAAAATTATGTCAATCTACTGGAAGAGCAACAAAGAACTGTAACTTTGAAAAATGTGACCGCATACATTCATAACAACTGTACCAGAAAGGTACATGGATCTTCATTTCAAATATAATATAATTATCATTTCAAATATTATATAATTATCATTACAAATACAAGTAAATATGAACCAAATTAACATTAGTTGACTAATAGTTTATACCAAGTGATGTATTTGGAACAGGACACACTCCAATTAATAATGATCAAATAAAACCAGTAAATATTATGAAATCAATAATCTTAAAATCAATAGAGCAATCTATCATAAACTAATTTAGAACAGACCCAAGTAATGACACACATAGCCACATTTATTTAAAATACACCATAGCGACATCTGGAGGCTACGCAGTTGACCTCTCCTGAAATTGAAAATTTACAACACTAATTGATACTAACCAAGAACAATTTACATCAAAAGAACCCCAAACTGTCCCAATAAGGATGTCGAGAGTGGATAAATAGAATAAGTAGAAACAAAACAAGACTTACAAGATGTATCAACAAAATAAAATCGCATGGTTATGCTACCGTATAACTCGTTTATATTGGATATTGACAAGTGTTTGTTGTCTCGTCGGATTTTTATATTTGCATAGGATTGTGGATTTATCTTGTGGCGGCTATTATCAACGTTTACAAATCAGAATAACTACAGATCAACGCACTATTGGCTGTACTTATATAAAACCTAACGATCACGATCGCGATCACGATCAATCTTATCGATTTCAAATTGACGTTGTGTCAAGTAACAAAGTCTTTAAATCTGTAATTGATAACGCAGAGAATGACGAGGAAGGATTTATCATATCACAATCGGATAACGAACGAATTACCTCCGATAAACACAATCTCTCTCCGCTCGATGACTATACGTCAGGCTATGCACCGTCGAAGCGGTTAATTATAAATCATACGAAACAAAGACGTAAGTTTTTATTCGCTTTTCGCTATTATGAACAGCTTGGTGCGTCAACCCGCAACCTGTTAGCGTTAGCATCCCTAGCTCGATTTGGGGACAGAGGTTTGGTGGCCCCATTTGTTAAAGATTCAAGGATGTCGGGATTGCCTGCTGGGGCTGGCTCACAAGACAAAGAAACTTTCTCGTCTCTTGAAAAATATTTCGATGTGCCCAGATTGAATGCAACTCTTAAAAAACATGGATATGCTACGTTAGAAAAGCTTGATGTATTTTTAAATGAATGTTATCCAAATTTAGATATCCTAATTCATTTTTTATATAACGATTCGAGTAGTGAAAGTACAGTATGGAAATGGTACAAACTTGATGCTAACAGCTATCGTTCAATTAAGGAGAAAGCAAGACGCAATGGTGGTTGGACTGAATGCCAATTTTTTGAACGTGCTAAAGCAGGAGTCAATCTTGATCGGTTTCGAGTCAAGAGATATATTTGTGTAGACCCAGATAAGGTCATCGATCCTCAAATATTTGAAGATACAATATTAAAAAATGCTAAATGTGTTGGGTTTACACAATGGCGTGGAATAGGTAAAGGAAGGACTCATTTTAAAAGTAATAAAATGATGGGAGAATTAAAACCATCTGATTTAAAACATAATCAACATTTGATAGATATCGCAACACAATATGTCAAAAATTACTTCAAAAAGCCTTTCGTAAGTGTTCATGTTAGATTAGAACGTCATATTTTGAGACGTAGTTTACACAGTTGTCTGTCGTGTATTAAACGACTTGTGAAAAGGATTGTTCAAAGACAGATAACATTTAAAGTATCATCAGTATATATTGCAAGTGACCTAACAGATAATGGTTCAGGAACATTAAAAAATAATGTAGACAAATCAAATAGAAATAAATTATTTAACAATTTATTAAAATCAATTAATCAGGTTAAACTATTTAATCCTAAATTATATGATATCACAGATAGTGGTGAAATAGCTATAATAGAAATGCATATTTTAAGTATGGGAGAATCATTATTTACTATTGGGGGTGGAAATTTTCAAAATTGGATTATTGATATATTTTTAAGTAGAAATGCAGAAGATACATCGTTAATTCATAGATTGTGTGTTCTAGAATAATATTATTAGTTAAAACTATATATAGTAAAGATTTTTAAATGTAGATATATTATAAACCAGCACACAGTAGATTCACGGTTGATGTAATTATGTAACATAAAGATATAGATATAGATGTTTTAAACAGGAAGATTTAAAAAATATATAATTTATGCATATGAGAGTGGTAAACTATTTTTTGATATTTTATGATTCCAATTGCTGAATTTCAAACAAAAGACTTTCCCAATTATTTCTTCTTGTTAATTTTCATTTTAATTTCTGGCTGGCATTCTGATTGGTTTGGATTTGAAATTTGACAGTTATCTTCATACTAATTGTCTGCAAAGCAATGATTTACAATGGAAATTTTTTCTTTGCGAATCGCGACTGTTTTCGGATCGATCGAATTGTTCATATCATATATGATATATCTACAATGGATCGGGAAGAATCGCTAGGTATACAGCTGTACATTGATCGTGACTGATAGCGAATTTGTTATTGCATGGAGAGGTATGGAGGCAATTGATTGTTGGAGCCTTTGCACAAGATATTCCAGTTCTAGGTTTTAGTTTGAAACTTAGTATGTATTGGAACTATATAGGCTATTGAAGCATATCATTTATAACTTTATCCTCGTTTAATGTCTAGATATTTCTATTATCCCTAATTAAATCCTTCAGATGAACTCTTGCTCTACAATATGTACATTTACATGTGACTTTCATATTTGAATAAAAGTTGTCAAATCTTATCATGTTATTTAATCATCCGATTATGACAAGGATTATCACAAGGATAATAATGGATTAATTTATATTTGAATGAATAGATTAGTGCTTAATCTATTTCGGATCAATAAGTGCCACTCAGATGCTTATAACTTCCTAATTCTATAAACAGGAAAGTAGTCGTATTAACATTTTATAACGAAGATTGTACAAGACAGGGCTGGTGCTAGACGGATGAGAACACAGCACCATGATCGGCAAAGAAAACTGTGTTTGAAAAAAGCCTCCCTGAGCCATCCCTGACAATAGAAATCAGTGCTTGTCAGCCGCGATATAATCTCAAGATTCTTTGATTCACATCTGTTCACATCCAATTCTGAAACCTTTTCATCAGATGAAATTTGCCTGACCTTGGCAATTTTATGAATTAATTGCGTTTGTTGTTAATCCCGTTGTATTTTTATTTTATGAAAAAGCACTGTATGGGTATGATTTATACTGTCAAACCCTACCCAATGATATATCCACACAAGTGTACACCACCCCCTCCCCAATTAAAATTTTGAGTCAAAAATTGGACAATTTTGTTACCAAAAATCGCCAAAATCGTGCGATTTTGAAGGTTTTATGGTACTGACGTTATACAAAAATACTAAAATGCCTTTTTTGGCAAAATGCCCATTTCGTTGGACCAAATTGAAAAATACCCCCGGTCAGAAGTATGTAGTTACGGTTACGACTGTGAATTCGCATGAGCAAATACTGTGGATCTACATATACGTTATTCATGATGGTTTACACATGGTTTACATCAGAATGAAACAATGCAGTATATATGACCATTGATTCCGTCATTGCTAGCTATAGCAGCGCGTAGTCTGGACGTAGCTTTTCTGACATCACATTATACTGTTAATTATCATTACTTTATGTTACACTTGAACATTTGTTGCACTTTAAAATGTATATATCGCCTTTTAGGACACAGCAGATTGTTTTATACATGTCTACATGTCACCATGATGTCACTGATACTTTTTGCATAGCGCGACTCTTTCCCTGTTAAAATTGACCTTAACGAGATTATTCACGGCAAGAGAGTTTGACCTTGGTTCTCGCCCAACATTCTACGTTTTGATGTCTACACGCAAAATATAACAAAATATTTAACTTTAACTGCGTCAAGGTAAGCTATAGCTGCACTAGCAACATGGACACAATAATCAAAAACCATAAGATAACAAAAAGATAACTAACAACAACGAAAACAACGTCACAAACGCCGCTTCATGTAACTGTAGAAACAAAGAAAAATGTCCATTTGACAATAAATGCCAGTCAAAAAGCCTGATTTATAACGCCAACGTTTCAACACCAAACGATCCAGAAGGAAAAAATTACATCGGCCTCACGGAAGGAACATTTAAAACACGCTATACGCAACACAGACCTTCAGACACAGAAATTTATCATCAAGCACGCAGTTATCAAAACATATATGGGATATCAAAGACAAATACATAGATTACACGATTAAATGGTCATCTCTGGCATCCGGCAGACCTTATAATAATATATCAAAGAAATGTCATCTATATTTAGTAGAAAAATTTCACATCATCTGCACAAAAGAAGACATATTAAATAAAAAATCTGAACTCATATCAAAATGTAGACATGAAAACAAATGTTATTTATCTAATTTTAAAGAAACAAAAACTTAGTCTTATAACAGTGCTATTTAATTAAGGATTTTCACATTTTTTCCTCACTTTTGTCCATAACTGGTATATATTTTTCATTAATAGTATCTGTCTGATGATCACATAAAACGAGAAACTTCAAGTTACAGGAAATGAATGACATCGAGCACTATCTCAACTGCTGTTAGATACCATATTATTATTATTATTATTATTATTATTATTATTATTATTATTATTATTATTATTATTATTATTATTATTATTATTATTATTATTATTATTATTATTATTATTATTATTATTATTATTATTATTATTATTATTATTATTATTATTATTATTATTATTATTATTATTATTATTATTATTATTATTATTATTATTATTATTATTATTATTATTATTATTATTATTATTATTATTATTATTATTATTATTATTATTATTATTATTATTATTATTATTATTATTATTATTATTATTATTATTATTATTATTATTATTATTATTATTATTATTATTATTATTATTATTATTATTATTATTATTATTATTATTATTATTATTATTATTATTATTATTATTATTATTATTATTATTATTATTATTATTATTATTATTATTATTATTATTATTATTATTATTATTATTATTATTATTATTATTATTATTATTATTATTATTACATAAGGATGGTGACTGAGTGGCAAAGAAAACACATTCTTAATTTCTGTTACTATATATTTCTGTTATAATTTCTGTTACTAATAGTTTCACGCAGTGTGCGATCATCGAGATAGTTGATACTCAATGAAAAATATACATGGTGACTCCTATTACATGCTATCATAAGTGCCGCAGCGCGTTATTGCTTTAATACAATAGTTGTCTTAACATACAATAGTGCTATTGTTCCGTTTTGGTAGTTAAGGCGTTAGATAAATGAAATTGTTTCCTATTACAGCAGTTAAGTTAAATTATGTTTTAGTTTCTTTAAAATTAGATAAATAAAATTTATTCTCGTGACAGCATTTTGAGATTAGTTCAGATTTTTTATTAAGTAATGGCTCTTTTGAGCATATAATATAATATTTTTCCAATAAGCATAGATGACATTTTTTAGATATATTATTGTATGGCTTTGCATTTGCAATAGTTGACCATTTGATTTTGTACTGGCTGTTGCTGTCTTTCAAGTCCTAAATATGCTTTGACAATTGTGTGCTGCTGCTGTATTTTGTATGTTTAAATGTAGATTTGTGCTGCGTGTAGCGTGCTTTAAATGTGTCTTCTGTCAAACCAATATCGCTCTTTCCCTCTTCGTCGGCTGGTGTAGCGGCTGGTGTTGTCACTGTATAGCCTTGTAGATGATACCTTTTAATTGGCACCTATTTTCAAGTGGGCAAGTATCTTTATCCCTGCAATTGCAAGGTGTGGCTGTGGCGTTATTTTCATCATTGGTTATTTTGTTGTTATGACTTTTCAGAATCTTGTCCATGTTGTTAGTACAGCTATAACTTACTTTAATTGTGTTATGGTTAAATATCTTGCTTAGTTTATTTGATTTTGGAAAACGTTTTTTGACTAAATTTAAAAAAGATTGGCCAATGTTTATTTTAGCGCTCTTATTGTAAGGCGGATTGAACCATATGATTTTTCTGGTTCTTTTTCTTCTGTTACTGTTTGATGTTGCAGTGCGTGGTTGGTAAGAAAGATTTGCTTCATGGCCGCGTGCTCTTAATTAATGCATCAGCGTATGTTTGTTTGCTTTTCAAAATATTGTGTTGTTAGATGATAAATCTGAAATTCTTTGGTTTATTGAAGTTGGAACTTGTTTTAGTATAGTTGGTGGATGGTTAGACTGTGTGTTAATGTATAATGGTGTGTCGTTGGGTTTTCTATATGGTTGTTGCGCTCCGCATTTTCAGCCTCTCTTTAATCTAGCCTCTTTTGTATATATTTAATCAACCAATATTTAGCTCATAACTTTAGTAAACGTCAGAACTCTCGTCGAGAATACACCAAATAGTAGCGAAAGACAAATTGTAAGTTAACACATTATCATATTAATTTCACATTCTTGTACTCATTTAATAACTTAGATTAATAGATTGTCATTTATCATTTACAGTTTCACCTTTATCAAGATATTGTTTTTGAACAAACAGTGTTTAGTTTCTTGGTACATGGTTGACACACATGCGCGTCAGGCCGTCGTTTGAATACACATAGGCGGCGCATGACAGTGAAAAATTTGTCGTACTTTACACAAGACGTGAAAAGACCTTGGTAAGAGATAACCAATTTGAAATACATATTTATACAGTATAGCTCAATGTTTATTTAAAAATCATGGCTGAAAAGTTCTCAAAGGCAACGAGCGAAAAAACTGTTCCAACAAATATGAGACCGCCTGCTACAGAGCCACTATCTCAGGCGCGACGAATGTCCGATCCAATATGTTCACCATCAGAACAACAGACGATATTGCGACCGGGTGAAAGTTTGACGCAAGTCGTACAAAAACGTCAGAGAAAACTGACAGAAAAGGGCCAATACTACCAAATAGAAAAACTTAGAAAAAGTATTGAATTGAACAAAAGAACATTGAACAATTAATAGAAGCATTATCTATGTCTAGAAATGAAGTCTCAAGCGATGTTTTAGAAGTCTCAATGCTACAGAATTCAGAAAGCATTGAAGTTCCCGTTGAAATAGATGCCTTGTGGGTGATATTAGAAAAGGCAGACGAAGCCATTCACAAGTCCTACGTCCGTTTAAGAGAAAGTAGAGAAGACGCTGCCTCTATTGTGTCTTACAATAGTAGAAAAAATACAAATAGCAATTCTCAATGCTCGAACAAAAGTGAAGCATCACTGCGCATTGCCCATGCGCGTGCAATTGAGGCCAAAATTGAAGCTGCCTACGACGAAAAAATTGCCAAACAAAAGTATGAACTCGATATTTTGGCGAGTAATAAAAAGTACGCATCAGCTAAAGCCAAGTTAGAAATATTAAGTGATATTGGTGACAGAGGTTTTGATCTAAACATAGACGAGTTACCAAAAGAGAACACAAAAGAGGGAATCAGTGCGTGGGTCGAACAAAACTCACCCCAAGATAAAACAGATGTGCAAATTGCAGAAAAAATCGTCCCAGTTGTCGAACAGTTGGCAGTAATTGCAGCTAGACAAAATTTACCAAAAAACGAACCCCCCATATTTAACGGGGAACCGTCAGCATACAAACCGTGGAAGGATTGTTACAAAAATATGATTGGAAGAGCCGTAGCTACAAGTAGCGAAGAACTCAATTTTCTACAAAAATACTGCAGCGGAGAGCCTAAACAAGTAGTCATTGCCTTTAGCAGACGACTCTATGACCAACCGAAAACGTGCACTAAAGAACTGTGGGAAGAACTTGAAAAACGTTTCGGAAACCCTGCTTTGATCGCTGTAGACCACCTAAAAAGACTGGTCCAGGCCTCGAATTTTGGTAGTGACGCAAAAAAGCTGCAGACCTTTTCAGACATTTGTGCAGACGTGAGCAGTCAAACAGAAAATTTGGCCGGCTTGCAATGCCTCAATTTTCCCACTCAACTACAACCTATTGTTTCTCGCCTGCCAAAATATATCGCCGATAAATGGGAAAAACAAGTTTACAATTACGGTCAAAAACAACCTGGACAATATCCACCATTTAGCAAGTTTGCATCCTTTATAAAAGATGTATCAGAACTGAAAAATTATGCTTTCAACAAAAACATGTCATTGGATTCGCTTTTGCCAAACGTTGCAAAACCACTCGAAGCAAAAATTACTGCACGTGTAAGGAAGACAGCAACTGAGCAACAGACACCTATCACAGACGTATGTCCCTTACACAAGACTGCAAAGGCCTCTCATTCACTTGAGCAGTGCAGGCAATTTAAAGCGCTATCTTGGCAAGAACGAAAACGCGCTATCATGTCAAACGGATTGTGTCTCAAATGCGCCAAACCCGGTCATCTAGTAAAAGACTGCAACAACGACGTTAAGTGTACTGACTGTGAGAGTGCCAACCATTGCACATTGCTACATAGAACTGTAACTGCAAATACACGCACAACTCAAGTAACGGCTAACGATCCAAATAACACAGATGACACTGAGAATAACGAAGCACAAGCCATAGATGTTGTTTCACGAAAAACTACTTTAGGAAACAGAGCTAATGCTCCTGAATTCAACCACACATGTGGTAAGATAGTTTTGGTGAACGTATTCACAACTCACTCTCAAGATTATGTACAAGTTTATGCCACAATAGATGATCAAAGTAATAGGACATTGGTTCATCCTGATTTAATCGATAAGTTAGGCATTCAAGCAGACTGCGTTAAGTTTGCAGTGACTACGGTTAACGGGAAGCAAGAGCACTATGGAAGGAGGGTTTCTGGGCTCATGGTTGAGTCTGCAGAAACAGGTTACATAGCACCCCTACCCCCGTCCCTAGAGTGCGACGCCCTACCCCAAAATCTTGATGAGGTCACAAATCCATCGCTGCTTCATGCACACCCTCATCTTGCCCCCCTTGTTTGTAAATTGCCTTCCATTAGTCCAAATGCAAGGATGCTGCTTTTGATAGGAAGAGACGCGCCAGATCTCATGAAAGTTAGGCAATCTCTTAACGGTCCTCCAGGTGCCCCATGGGCGCAACGACTAATCCACACGAACACGTTTTCAACCATTGTATCGCCTTGTGAGAAAGCTATCCGTGTCAAAGAGAATCTAGTTGACGTGAAGGAGGATATCATCAAAGACGTCTTCCATACCACATCATTCGACAACAGTCTCGCCCAAAGTATCGAAGATGAGAAATTCATGCATCAAATGAACAACACTGTCAAGAAAAACGCTTCTGGGAACTGGGAAATGCCCCTACCATTTCGAACTATCAACACGACGATGCCAAATAATAGACTGCTAGCAAGCAGAAAGACGACTGAGATCTCTTCGACAGAAGCTGTTCCGCCAGCCAAAGATGAAGAACGAATATGCTCAGTTCATGACAACCTTGCTACAGAAAGGCCACGCTTCTAAAGTCCCAGAAGACGAAATTAAGGTAAAAGATGGTAACATTTGGTATCTGCCTCATTTTGCAGTGTATCACCCGCAGAAGCCAGATAAGATAAGAGTCGTCTTTGATTCAGCAGCAGAATACCACGGTGTATCGTTGAATAAGCAGTTGCTCACTGGACCAGACCTGATGAACAGACTCTTGGGTGTTTTGACACGCTTCCGGAGGGGGAGAGTTGCTGCAATGTGTGACATTGAACACATGTTTCACTGTTTCCACGTTACTCCAAACGACAGAGATTTCTTACGCTTCCTTTGGTTTGAAGACAATGACCTAGAAGGTCCAGTTTGCGAATACAGAATGAATGTACACCTCTTCGGTAACAGTCCAAGTCTGGCAGTTGCTAACTTCGGATTAAAGCATACAGTAAAGGCCGCATCCACTAGCAAAGAAGTCCAAGAATTTGTAGATCGCAATTTCTATGTAGATGACGGACTCATATCAGGTGACACCAGCAAGGAAGTTAGTGATGTTCTGCTCGACACTAAAGCGGAGCTAGCAAAAGCCAAACTAAGGTTGCATAAAGTTGTATCCAATTCTGTAGAAGTAATGGAAGCTATACCGGAAGAAGACAGGGCCTCGTGTCTCAAAGAAGTAAATATCCACGCAGAAGAATTGCCAAGTCAAAGATCATTGGGAGTGCGCTGGAACCTACAAAACGACACTTTCACCTTTGATGCCAAACCAATCGACACAAAGAAGGAGTTCACAAGGAGGGGAGTACTGTCCACAATAAACTCTGTGTACGACCTAATCGGTTTCGTGGCACCAATCATCTTAAATGGAAAGCTATTTCTGCAAAAAATGATAGCCGGTACAGAAACAACACCATTAGGCTGGAATCAGTCACTGCCATCTGATGAACTCAAAGCATGGAAGAAATTTCAAACAAACCTAGAAAATCTGCACGAATATCAAGTTCCACGTTCGTTTACTCTGTCGGATTTTGGCAAAGTTGTGAGAAGAGAGATGCATGGTTTTGGTGACGCAAGCGACCACGCCCTTGGTGTTGTAGTATACTTGAAGTCATTCAACGAAGCTGGAGAAACAAATGTTGCTTTCGTCTATGGCCAATCTTCTGTGGTACCGTTGAAGCCCATCAGTACCATACCACGAAAAGAACTGTGCAGTGCAGTTAAATTAGCTTTAGCCATGCAAATGGTAAAGTCAGAAATTGACCTACCTTTTGACGACGCTATATACTATCTCGATTCAAAGGTAGCATTGTCTTATATAAAGTCTGAGTCAAAGAGATTCCTCGTTTACGTAGCTAATCGGGTTCAGCTAATCCGCTCTATAACTTCAGCCGACAAGTGGCGTTACATAGAAACAAAGCACAACCCCGCAGATTTAGCAAGCAGAGGCTGTAGTTTCATTGGCCTTCAAGAATCAACGTGGTTATCAGGTCCAGCATTTTTGTAAGAAGAAGTGAGCGTACTCCCCGAGCTTGCAATCGACGAAGTCAATGACGACGATGTCGAAGTGAGAGCAAAATTGACCAAAGCAGGCTTGCCCAATGAAGTGCCCCTGCATACAGATCAGTTCAAAGGATTCTCGAATTGGGGAAGACTGACGAGGGCCGTTGCTAATATCGGGCGCTTCAAAGATACCTTTAAAAGAAGAACTGCTGAAGGAAATAATCCGGTTTATGTAAACAACTGTCCTAGGAAAATCTGCGCTTGGGAGATAATGCCCAAAGACCTTAACGATGCAGAGAAATGTATTATTTCCATGGCACAAAGAGAGGTATTTGCAAAAGAGATACATTTCTTGACAAATCCCCCGAATCAAAGATCCAAGAAGAAAGGTTTGAGAGCCTCAAAGTTCTACAATCTAAACCCATTCATCAGCCAAGATGGCTTACTGAGAATTGGTGGTAGAGTCACAAGAACTGCAGACGACTTCGACGTCAAGTACCCAATTATTCTACCGAAAAAACACTACATCACTTCTCTCATCGCCAATCACATCCATGAAAGCAAATTCCACCAAGGCAGATCTATTACAAACGCAGCCATTCGTCAAGCCGGATATTGGATACTAGGTTCACACGATGTCGTCAATCAATTAATCAGTTCCTGTGTCACTTGACGTTTGAGAGGGACGTTCTCCACTCAAATTATGGCAGATTTACCAGCCGACAGAAGCAACCCGTCACCTCCATTTACCCATGTTGGCATGGATGTATTCGGACCATGGAAAGTGGTTACCAGAAAGCTTAGAGGTGGTGCCGTAAATGACAAGCGATGGGCAGTAGTTTTCACGTGTATGGCAATAAGAGGAGTCCATATAGAAACCATTGAAGATATGGACACAAATGCCTTTATCAATGCTCTTCGAAGATTCTTCAGCATTAGAGGTCCAGCATGTTCCTTAAGATGTGACAGAGGTACCAACTTTGTAGGAGCTAAGAAAGATTTGGACGCCGCAGAGAAAGCCATTAATTCAGATAATGTGAAATGTTTTCTTCAGAAAAACAAATGTGAATGGCAGTGGAACCCTCCTCACGCATCTCACTTTGGAGGTGTATGGGAACGTCAAATCAAAACAATCAGAAGAGTACTAGATGGTCTCTTGTTGAGCATTGGAGCTCATCAGTTAACTCACGATTTGCTGACAACATTTCTGGCAGAGGTTAGCGCAATTGTCAATGCTAGACCTATTTCAACACTTCCATCAACAACTGATGAGCCACAACCACTTTCACCAATCATGTTGATGACTTTCAAGCAACGTCCAATCAGCTGCTCTCCTGGAGATTTCTCGAATTCAGATCTCTACAGTTGAAAGTTTTGGAAAAGAGCTCAGTACCTGGCAGACCAGTTCTGGATTCGTTGGAGAAACGAATATTTGCAAAATCTACAACAGCGTACCAAATGGCAACAACCAACAAAAGACATCCAAACTGGAGATGTTGTCCTCCTTAAAGAGAAAAACGTACCTCGCAATCAATGGCCAATCGCTTCAGTGACATCCACCTATGACAGTCAAGACGGAAAAGTCAGAAAAGCAGATTTAGATGTCATCATCGAAGGCTCAAGAAGACATTACCATCGTCCAACATCAGAGTTAATCTATCTTTGTAGATAAGTATTAACAACCTTAAAAAAAAAATAGATTGCAAATTACTTGAATGGAAACGTAATTTGAGAGGGGAGTGTTGCGCTCCGCATTTTCAGCCTCTCTTTAATCTAGCCTCTTTTGTATATATTTAATCAACCAATATTTAGCTCATAACTTTAGTAAACGTCAGAACTCTCGTCGAGAATACACCAAATAGTAGCGAAAGACAAATTGTAAGTTAACACATTATCATATTAATTTCACATTCTTGTACTCATTTAATAACTTAGATTAATAGATTGTCATTTATCATTTACAGTTTCACCTTTATCAAGATATTGTTTTTGAACAAACAGTGTTTAGTTTCTTGGTACATGGTTGACACACATGCGCGTCAGGCCGTCGTTTGAATACACATAGGCGGCGCATGATATGGTTGAAACGTATTAGTAGTCAAGTTGAATGTTATATCTAAGAAATCTATTACCTTTAAGTTGTTTTTTGTCGTGTTGTTGAGGCCAATATCTTTAAATGTTTTTATTAATTTCCTTCTTAATCGTTTTGCCTGGGGGCCTGATTTATTTTTTAGGACAGCAATTCCATCATCTCTGTACAGTACGATGCTTTCGTTTCCAAAAATTTTACTTAGTTTGTTAATAATAAATAAACCAACCAATTATTATTATTATTATTTTTATTATTATTATTATTATTATTATTATTATTATTATTATTGTTATTATTATTATTAGTGTTATTATTATTATTATTATTATTATTATTATTATTATTATTATTATTATTATTATTATTATTATTATTATTATATAATTATTGTGGTAGACATAAAAGCTGTCTACCCTTTCCTTTCACGCACCAGTCGTCAAACAGTCAAACGCAAATGACAACAACTTAATAGAACACACATCAGTTTAATATGTTGCCAAATTGGTTTTACTATAACAAATGATAATCAATACAAATAGTACAAATCTATTTAATATTAAATATGAAATATAATATTCTTCAATCGACTTCTCTCTTCAAATTCTCAAACACAACAACAACTGATCGCATAATTTACAAGAAAAGATTACAAATTCTATTACAAGGTGTGCCTAAATTCTACCAATAAAATAAGTCCGAAGCCATGAATCATCTATATTTATCTATATTCACGTAAAACCATTATTTAACGCGGAACTTTAATACAATACTATACTATGAATCATGGCATGTCAATCGAAAAGAAAACTAACACTAAATTTGTACTACGTAATTATATTAAATCAATTGAAATTCGAGTTAAACGAAATACAGTTTAGAAATATAAGTAAAAATAAAGCTAACTTAAAATATCAAAGTACAAACGAAATTATAATAATATAAAATATAAGTGAGAAATGTTGACGTTAACATTTATAATGATGGAAATAAACACAATCTATATATTGAAGATTTATCATTATTATGTTCAGATAGAAATAAGTCGATAATCCAATTTTGAAAATTTCCACCCCCAATGGTAAATAATGATTCTCCCATACTTAAAATATGCATTTCTATTATAGCTATTTCACCCCTATCTGTGATATCATATAATTTAGGATTAAATAGTTCAACATGATTAATTGATTTTAATAAATTGTCAAATAGCTTATTTCGATTTGATTTTTCTACAATATTTTTAAATGTTCCTGAACCATTATCTTTAAGGTCATTTGCAATATATACCACTGTAAATGTTAGATTTGACTGCAGATGTGAGAGGTGTTCATGTAATTGCTCTATACAAATAATACATCCCTTCGTTCCAAATTTCTTAAAGTGATGTTCTAATCTAATGTGAACACTCACAAAAGGTTTTTTGATGTAACTTTTGACATATTGTGTTGCAATATCTATCAAATGTTGATTATGTTTTAAATCAGATGGTTTTAATTCTCCCATCATTTTATTACTTTTAAAATGAGTCCTTCCTTTACCTATTCCACGCCATTGTGTTATTCCAACACATTTTGCGTTTTTTAATATTCTATCTTCAAATATTTGAGGATCGATGATCTTCTCGGGGTCTACACAAATATATCTTTGGATTTCGCAAGTTAAACTGAGTTTGACAATTTGTTCATTTTGAGCAAGAAATGAACAATTAAACCATCCCCCATTGGATGCAACTTTATCTTTAAAACCATCCGTTTCAGAATTAAATCTGTACTGTTGCCATGCGGATGACGACTGTTTTGCATAAGGTGAAAAATTGTATAAAAAATGAATCAAGATGTCCAACTTTGAATCACATTCATTTAAGAATATATTAAGTCTCTCCAAAGGGGCATATCCATGCTCTTTAAGGGTACTGTTAACGCTATGAATGTTAAAATACCTATCAAAACTCTCTTTGGCCCTTGAATTTACTCTTTTTGGTAGACCTCTCATTCTCGAATTTCCAACAAAAGGTGCTACTAAAGTTCTATCACCAAAATGAGCCAATGAAGCTAGCGCCAATAGGTTGCTCGTTGCGGAACCAAGCTGCTCGTAATGATGTAATACATAGAGGAATTTAAGTTGCTGGTTTGACGTCGTTTTCTTTTCTTTGGTGAACTGAAAATATTTAATTTTATCTGCTGCAAACTGGTCGTTATCCGCTTTTGGCTTCACAAAATGTTTAATTTTCCTTTCTGTGTTGTTGCCGTTGCCGTCAATCTTGAAGAACAAGAAATCACCAGACAAATTGAAGAACATGATCTGAATTAAACCCATGGAAATTGAAAATATTAATAACCAACGTAGAAACAATCCTGTAGTACAGTTTTGCCGAAACATCATTGCGTTCCAAAAGTACTCTAAACAATTACGTAGACCTGTGCCACATGCCCCTGTACTTCACTTGACCTGCGGCTGCTGCGTATAGGGGACATGTAAAAAATACGATGGCCGAGGCAGGCCACTTTTAAAACGCTGTCATTTAGGTAAACGGAAAATTCAACTCGCGTCAGCTCTATTTAGTATCCAGTCTACTTTTTCAATAGTACGAGCGCGGTTACGTTTCCACGTAATGTTGCTTTTGCGTCTATCGTCAACTTAATCGCATTCAGTAATGGCGTTTGTCTCGTAGTTTAGTAACTGCAAGCGTGCTGCAACATATAAGCTTTCACGATTGCCTTGACTTCATTGCTCATCAAAATTATAAGGGGAATATGTAGGATAACATATTTTGCGAGGCAAGCGCAATAATGTATGCATCCAGAGCGATGATGTTAGCTGTTATGTTGATATGTTTTTATGAAGCTGATACAAGTTGAATTGAGGCTGACACGAGTTGATAGTATAGAAATATAAAAAAGAACAGAAGTAGTTTGTTGTTTATGCTTACGATATACCAAGAAAACCCATCAAAGTCTTACAGCATCATTTTATATCAGTTTGGATCATTTATGCCCTATAAGAAAGCATCCAGAGCGATGAAATTGGCTGTTATTTTGATATGTTTTTATGAAGCTGATACAAGTTGAATTGAGGCTGACACGAGTTGATAGTATAGAAATATAAAAAAGAACAGAAGTAGTTTGTTGTTTATGCTTACGATATACCAAGAAAACCCATCAAAGTCTTACAGCATCATTTTATATCAGTTTGGATCATTTATGCCCTATAAGAAAGCATCCAGAACGATGAAATTGGCTGCTATTTTGATATGTTTTTATGAAGCTGATACAAGTTGAATTGATGCTGACACGAGTTGATAGTATAGAAATATAAAAAAGAACCGAAGTAGTTTGTTGTTTATGCTTACGATATACCAAGAAAACCCATCAAAGTCTTACAGCATCATTTTATATCAGTTTGGATCATTTATGCCCTATAAGAAAGCATCCAGAGCGATGAAATTGGCTGTTATTTTGATATGTTTTTATGAAGCTGATACAAGTTGTTAAGGCTGACACGAGTTGTGAGTCATTTTGAATAAACATGCCGAAGAATTGCAAAACAAAAATCCCCAAAAAAATTCGCGAAAAGTTTAGATGATGTTCCTTTACTGTTCAGTAATAATCAGTCAGATCAAAGAGATCAATCCTTTTATTGTTCGTTTTAACATGGATCACGGATTTTGATTAATAATTTGAAATGGATCAATCCAGTAATAGCATCAGTTGAAAAATTGGAAGAAGATGAAGTCAGTACTCTGGAACTGGAACGTAATCCCATCATAATAGAATCTGGTCAAATAGAACAAACCACGTATTAAACCTCAAGCAGCATGGGAATCTCTGTCTTCAAGACAAGATACCAAGTCAAGCGGGACAGCGATAGACCTAGATGCAGCTGAAAACTTTATCAGGCATTTCAGCTTGGCAACAACAACAACTTTTGTAGTGTGGAATACTGCTAGAAGGGTTTTGGAAAAACAGGTATGACAATTAAACAACTGTAAAAATGCAAACAACACAACTACTTTGGGAATGTCTTGTTACTTGTGAGAAATCATCTCAATTAAGGAATTTCTTACATCTCAGAACTATCTGATGTGAAAATTCATATTATGTAGAACAATGACGTACCGTATATAGCTTTGAATCGGAAGGTGTATGTCTGCCAGCATGGGAAATCACAGCCCAAACCAAAAGTTTGCAAAGTAAGCAGTCAGTCATACACAGATCCATCTCTGCAGCATACAAATTAAATATGAAATACAGTAGTAAGAAGACTACTTGCAAGGGATGAATCTCAAAAAGTTTTTGTATTTTCCCAATTTTGCCACCTCTGTACATCAACCACCTGTCTATTGCAGCCATGACAATGCTGTACCCATGTACCATGTGACTTGATGTACTCATTGAATTATCCTTTAAAAGTGTGTTGTCTAAACAGGAAATGTCAAGAACCCTTCATAAGATTTATTCTAATAACATACTTGTAATGGTAATTCCTGCTACCATGGAATCCATAAACAGCTAGTTAATCAATATATTGAGCTAAAGGAACACTTTCGTCATTCTTTTAAAAGTGGAAATAATGGAATGGCCTCTCTATTAACGGGACTTGGGGAATTTTTTATGAGAACAGCCCTTGAAAAAATCCTGAAACGGGCAAACGGCCCCTGAAAAAATTGGGAAACAAAACAACAACACAATCTAAAAATGATGTCAATTTTCTGAAGGGCAACAAAGAATTGTAACTTTGAAAACTATGACCTCCAAACATTTATAACTGTACCATAGAATTTCATTTCAAATATTATATCTAGCTATTATTTCAAATACAAGTGAATATGAACAAAAAATATATATTAGTCGAATGATAATTTGTAGCAAGTGATGCATTTGAAATACTGTTTGGTGATACTGATGATTTCCCGACAGCTTGTGGCGTACTACAGGGTGACACATTGTCCCCTTTTTTATTTACACTATTTATTGATTATGTTTTTCGTATTTCATGTCCTGACTCTTCCGGTTTTACCCTTGATCGTCGTAGGTCTTCACGTCGTCAAGAGCGCAGCGTATCGGACCTCTCATTCGTTGACGATATTGCTATCTTAACAAATAGCATATCTGATGCACAACAGCTTCTTGATGAAGTTGAACGGGTTGGTAAAACGGTAGGCTTGACAATTAACACGACTAAGACGAAATTTATTGCTTTAGGCATAAAACAGGCACACCTTGCAACATCTAATGGTGACATAGAACGTGTAGATTCGTTCAAGTACCTAGGTTCTGTACTTCCATCTTCTTCAGATGATTTAACACAACGTAGAGGCCAGGCTTGGGCAGCCATTAGAGGTCTGAATAAATTCTGGGCGTCCGATGTCAACACTGACGTTAAGTTAAGACTGTTCAGACACACGATAGAACCTGTTCTATTATATGCATCTGAAACGTGGGTTCTATCAACCTCACTATTGACCCGACTTGACTCTACTTATGACGCCATGCTTCGGCATGCTTTAGGAGTACATTGGCCCAACTTACTGTCTACTGCTAAACTTAGAAAACTTTCCCCTTCTGCCTCTGCTATTGCTCACCAACGTCAGATGTCTTTTTTAGGTCACATCGAAAGATCAAAGACGTATGCCCCTCAACCGCTGCATGACATCCTTCATTGGCAACCAAAGGAGATGCTTCGACGGGGCTATGGTAGAGTAGTATCTTTTCATAATGTTTTGTATCGTGAATTGTGTTATTTAAAAGTTTCTTTGTCAGCCATGTCTGACCGTGTTTTGTGGCGTTCTTTGTGTAGCAAATATGTAAGGCGTAAGAGGGACGGCACATTCCTATAATGTGACTGTCTATACTACTACTACTACTACTACTACTACTACTACTATGCATTTGAAACATGACACACTCCATTTAATAATGATCAAATATAAGCAGCAAATATTATATAGTAAATAATCTTATAATCAATAGTTGTATATCATAAACTTAGAACAGACCCAACTAATGACACACATAATAATCTAGAATACACCATAGCGACATCTGGAGGCTACGCAGTTGACTTCTCCTGAAATTCGAAAATTTGCAACATTAATCTATCCACACTAACCAAGAATAATTTACATAAAAAATTGTCCCAACAAGGATGTCGAGAGTGGATAAATCGAATAAGTAGAAACAACAGATAGCCTCCAGGGGTCATTTGAAAATGTACTGCTGCTTACAGGGAGGGCCAAATTTTGCCAGAAAGCTTGAATATAACACTATGTTAACAATGAAACAATCAATTGTCATTTGCAGATGTGAAGACCTGAATCTGAAGCTTTCCAGCGAGGTGTAAATTTGCTCAACTGCATTACAGGTATCAGAAATCCATTCAACATGAGTCGCATACATGTATTATCGATGCGTGAAAGGAAGGTACTACATTATCAAGTTGAATTTGTAATAATCTCTCACAGGAGTAACTATTTGGTCTGTTTATGTTTCTTGTGGCATGTGCGACGTGTGATGTGTAGAATGTACAGATCATCAACTTAGTTATGTCTTTTTTGATAGCTAATTGAAATGGATGATGGTCGCCTCAATGACAACATTTTTAATGCATGCTAAAAGATGCTGCAAGATTGATACCAATCTGATAATGGCTTCCAAGACTTACTTTTGCAAAGAAAAATCCTTTAAACCAAAAAAAATGGGCAACAGCAACAACTGGCATGGAAGGAAAGTCAATAATAAAACTTAACGATACATTTCATGAAAAAATCCAGCGCTCTCTCTATAAATTCCGTCAGAACTTTTGAAAGAACTTGAAGTATGATTACAACCAAAATATGATGTTGTTCAATATCTAATGAAAAGTCTGATCTCATGTAGCGGGAAACAATAGGTTGCAGGAGTCAAGTTTAAACGTTTTGAGGGTGTATTTAAAAGCATAAATGATGAATTAGGCCTACTTCTTCTTGCATTTAGTTTTATGTGAAATATCATAGCCTTCCGGTAATTGCTCTTATAAATAAGAAATGTGAATTTTCTGCTGGGGTTTGGCTTATGAATCATAAAAAATATCAATTTTTATCCGCTTTTGGATGTAAATAGTGTAGGATGTAAATTCAATGTGAAATAACAAGCGGTCATCAATAAACCAGATTGCAGAGAAGGGTGATTGCACCCCTGAGAAGAAAGAGTGTTCCCTGGAAATGTTTTGGGGCAACAGAATACTAACGTTTCATTAATAATTTGCAGACGATTGCTGGTGAGATTTCGTTATTGGAGATTTCGGAAATTACATCACAAGCGTATAATTGCGGGTACAAGGTGGAGGGGTACCAATCATCACAGTAGGCCTACAGATGTATCTTTAAATCGTCCCTGAAAAGGTTTGGCACTGGAGGCACACTAAGAGTAACAAAAGCTCTACAATCTATCTCAATCAATTTTAATCAGCAATTTTAAAGAATCTGTTGCCTTGCTTGCTCAAACCACAACAACAAAAGCAGAGACTAGTGAGAAGAGGGGGAATCTTTGCAAGTAGCCTGGCGTACATGAAAGGTAGGTGGGTTATTTGAAAGTGTACTGCTGAATACAGGGAGGGTCCAGTCTGACTCTGACTCTCTGAGTACTTCATGGATGGCCCTTAAACGTGTGATACTGTGTTATATTAAATTGGTTTTACTATTATATTTACGTAGTTTCCGAGAGTAATGACTTTTTAAGAAGCAAAATTGATCTTAAGCTCAAATGTCTCTGCTCTTTGGAAAAATAATTAATTCAAACTTGAAGGCTCTGGATAAATGATGATGTATCATGTTGTTACGATGATGTTTTCTTAACAAAGCTTGTGAATTTCGCCTAACCCTTAGAAAATTATAATAGGCCTATGCTTGTTGTGTGAAGTGATGTGTGCGACCATAAAATCGCACAAACATCTTCGCAATATTACCCACATACAAATTAACTAACTAACTGACTCAAAGGTATTGCTTATTTTGCTATTGAGGCAAAATGGGGAATAAGAATATGAAGAAATCAACGCCAATAACGAAGAAAAGAATCTCAACTCGCGCTAGGCTCACATGTCAACTCGTGTCAGTTCGAATTCAGACAAACTCACTTGAATATTTTCACTTATCCATCTCATCTCAGTTAAATATATCTTCTTCATAAATATAAATACTTTGTTGCATATAAAGCTGTACTGATTCCATCATTTCAAACAATTTTACATTGTGTTTCCAACAATTTCACTCTTACAAAATCTGGAAACTGCAAAGTTTAAACCGCCATCTCCATCATTAAAAGCTCAATATGAAGTTATGAACGTCAACTAAAACGCCAAGTAGCTTTACGCAGAAAACGCAGCCGCGTCGATGGCATTGAAAAAGTAGACTGGATACTAAATAGAGCTGACGCGAGTTGAATTTTCCGTTTACCTGTCATTTATTAGTTTATTACATCAAAATAGTCAGACACCATCGTCCCCGCCGAACCACGTGATATATGGATATGTGATTGGCTAATTTCAATAGAGCGGATGTCTGGCTGGAGGCTTTACATACAAACTTCAAACCCCAAACTTCTAACTTCAAACTTCTAACTTCAAACTTCCGACTTTCAAACTTCTGACTTAAATATTCAAGTTTTTATGGTCTTTATGTGGTCGAGTCGAAAGAATGATTCGAATAAATGAAAGCTTGACCATAAAAACTTGAATATTTACGTCAACATAGCAATAGTCCGAAAATTATTTACTATTTAATCCGTGTTTGTCCTTGTCACTTTATTGTTATTTTTCTAATGTGTATTTATGGATAAATTCTTGATTTTGAGAAGTAAAAAACAACAACAACTTGACCATAGATTATGGTTCGACTGTAAACGACAGTAAACACCCGAATTCCAGGCCATGTGATCAAGGATTCAAGTTACCCAATTTGTCTAATTAAACGAAGTCAGAAGTAAAAAAATAAGGTCAAAAAGTGATGCGCTCATTTCAGAAAAATGAAATGACCAATCACAGCCAAGCATCTGTGACGTTTCTTGGATCTATGCAGTGATTGGTTTAATTACTTAATTTATGAAATTATTTCGTGACGTGGACAACTTACAACCCCTTCAAGTGTATCAAATTCAGGTAGAAATGTACTTGGATTTTTATGGACTTTTAGTATGTGATGGTATATGATAGAGGAGATTTTCCAGGTCATTTTGAAGCAAAAATGTTTTCTGTTGCAATTTGTGGCAGGTCCAACTCTATTTTGACTGGATTGGATTCTCTCGAGTATTACCTTAATTTGTACAGGGCATGCGGGGGAGCTGTGGGTGTTCGGGCAACCCCACGTTTGAGTACATGGGCTCCCATCAAAGGATGGATACTTACAACATTTGATTCGAGAAGCTGAATTTTTAATGAGGCCAGAATTGCCTTGTATGACCTTTTTCATTTTTGATTCTCATTAAAATGCTAAACAACCAAACCAACTACCAAGCCATAGTTCCTTCATTCCTTTCATATCAATCATATATTGAAAAGACGTGAACTACAACATTTAACATATTTAATTTTGAAACCTTTAAATGTACCTGTCTTAGAGCTGTTTTTGAAATATTAAGGAGAGATGCCCCTATAGACCCTACTAGATTCGCCATGAAGGCCTTCTACAGCCTCTCTGCTCTTCCATAAAACAATCACATGGCATCTAATTATTGGTTCAAATTTAATGCAATCCTAGACTTTTCTGGCTGTGGAAGTGGTATGAGAATGCAAAAATGTTGCTGCAATCTAAAACATTTATTCTCCAAATAAAAATATTTTAATGTACAAGAGAATAAATACCAACACACAATTAAACAGTAATAAACTGATAAAAGCTATTAATAGTACTTCAAAAATGAAGTTTATAAGAAAAACTAAAATGAGTTGTACTTTGAAATATCAAACATAATTGTTTATAAAATCCATTCATCATCTAGCGATAACTTTTGTAGATCATCAGATATGATATCGGGAGATGGACTGTGTGCCTCACCTGTACACATAATAATAATAATAATGATAATAATAATAATAATAATAATAATAATAATAATAATAATAATAATAATAATAATAATAATAATAATAATAATAATAATAATAATAATAATAATAATAATAATAATAATAATAATAATAATAATAATAATAATAATAATAATAATAATAATAATAATAATAATAATAATAATAATAATAATAATAATAATAATAATAATAATAATAATAATAATAATAATAATAATAATAATAATAATAATAATAATAATAATAATAATAATAATAATAATAATAATAATAATAATAATAATAATAATAATAATAATAATAATAATAATAATAATAATAATAATAATAATAATAATAATAATAATAATAATAATAATAATAATAATAATAATAATAATAATAATAATAATAATAATAATAATAATAATAATAATAATAATAATAATAATAATAATAATAATAATAATAATAATAATAATAATAATAATAATAATAATAATAATAATAATAATAATAATAATAATAATAATAATAATAATAATAATAATAATAATAATAATAATAATAATAATAATAATAATAATAATAATAATAATAATAATAATAATAATAATAATAATAATAAATAATAATAATAATAATAATAATAATAATAATAATAATAATAATAATAATAATAATAATAATAATAATAATAATAATAATAATAATAATAATAATAATAATAATAATAATAATAATAATAATAAGAAGAATAATAATAATAATAATAATAATAATAATAATAATAATAATAATAATAATAATAATAATAATAATAATAATAATAATAATAATAATAATAATAATAATAATAATAATAATAATAATAATAATAATAATAATAATAATAATAATAATAATAATAATAATAATAATAATAATAATAATAATAATAATAATAATAATAATAATAATAATAATAATAATAATAATAATAATAATAATAATAATAATAATAATAATAATAATAATAATAATAATAATAATAATAATAATAATAATAATAATAATAATAATAATAATAATAATAATAATAATAATAATAATAATAATAATAATAATAATAATAATAATAATAATA